>VZRX01020817.1:0-34982 GCA_013398075.1 Notiomystis cincta
CGTCCCGTCCCGTCCCGTTCCTACAGCCCCACTAAACACCTCTTGCTGACCTTAGCCCTGCTCCCTATCCAGATTTCCTTCTGGTCCCTTTTTTCCGGCTTTCTGTCCCACTTTCCCTCTCCCCCCCTCGAATCTCGCTGCCCTTTGGGTCCGAGGAGCCCTAATTGGAACAGGCCGGCTCCTCTCCTGCTTCCTGCGTGGGAGTGAGAGGCAACGCTTGTGAAAACAGTTCAAAAGTGCACACAAATTTTTGCCTAATCCTGCCTAAATAACAGGGGGCTCAGCCAGGGTTGTTTGCCCGGGTGTCCCTGCTCGGGGTGGAGGTGGGGGGGCACCTGGGAAAGGCAGAGCTGCCCGAGGGGCTGGAGGTGCCTGGGGGCGCTGGAAACCAGAGCTGGGGACATGGGGACGCGGTGGCTCCGCGGTGCCCGGGCAGCCTCGCCGGGGAGCGTGGGAAGGGTCTCGGCTCCCGGCCCCCTCTCCTCAGCCTCCTCTGATCCTGAGAAAGGTTCTCGGCTGCTGAACCCTCCCAGCTGGGGAACGTTGGGAAATCTGTGCTCCAGCTTCCCCCAGCTCCAACTCTGCCCCGGTTTAGATCCTGGGGAAGGCTGGGACAGAGGGGGCTCACCGAGATGAGCTCAGTGAGGGCCAGAAGGGGGAACTGTGGGCTCAGTGGCCATGGACTCACTGGAGGCACGTGGGAAGGGGGTGGGAGAGTGAACCCCTGTCACCCCTTGCAGAGCCTCTGCAAAAATCCTGCTCCATTGTCATCCAGCAGTGGGGGGACATCCTGGAGCATGGGGAGCTCCAGAAGGATGGGGGCTCTAGGGAGATCTCAACTGATTCTGGACTCAAGGACTGAGGTTTCTGAGGGACACAGGCACGAATTCATGGAGCCCTTGGATGCACAGTCCCTGCCAATGATCTCGTTTAAAACCAACGTGCATCTTTCCCCATACTTTAATCATGGAATCCTGAAATTCTGGAATCCTGAGTTGGAAGGGAACTTAATGTTCATCCAGTTCCATCCCTTCCATGTGTAGGGGCACCTTCCACTATCCCAGGTTGCTCCAAGCCCAGTCCAACCTGGCCTCGGACATTTCCAGGGATGGAGCAGCCACAGCTGCTCTGGACACCCTGTACCAGGGCCTGCCCACCCTCACAGGGAAAGATTTATTCCTAAAATCTAATCTAAATCTCAATCTAACCTAAATCTACCCTGTTTCATTTTAAAGCCTTTCCCCCTTGTCCCCGTGCCTCTGCCAAGCTACCCAAAGGCCTGGAATCTCCATGACATCCATGTGCTTCAGGCCTGGGAAGGCTGAGGAGACCTTGCGTTCTTGCCCTTGGCGTCCGTCCGTCCATCCATCCATCCATCCATCCATCCATCCATCCATCCATCCATCCATCCATCCATCCATCCATCCATCCATCCATCCATCCATCCATCCAGGGACTGGAGGTGGCTGTGGGGTCAGATGGCTCTGCTCTGACCCTCCCCACATCCCTTTCCAGCAGCTACTGGGTGAAACCCCACACCAGGTCACACTGTGGCTCTGATGGAAAAAAAAGTGAGTGGCCGAGGGGACCTTAGAGGAGTCACTGACCCTGAGTGGAAACTCGGCTGAAAAATGACTTTGCTCCCGTCCTTCTGCTCAGAGCATCCTTTTCTTCCCTGTCTGCCATTTATTTTCCTTCTGCAATCAGCTGCGAATGCTTTGGCGTGCAGAGGAGTTCTGTGCATTTGAAGGTCAAAATCCTTAAAGTTTGTAAATCTAAGTCCTTTAAAAAGATCAGATGTGTAGAAATAGTTTATGCATGCAGGGCCTGGTGGGAGCAGAGTGGGAATTCAGCTGGGAGATGAACTTGGTGATCTTGGCCTTTGCTCCTGGTTTTCTCTCAGGCTCCACGTGCCCTAGCTGGGGGGTCTGGGCAGGTTCCCCTTAGCACAGAATTAATCCAGAGCAATGTCAGGGTGTTTTATCCTCTTGTCTCTCTGAAGTCCCATCCCCAGGGATGTCAGGGAGCTGAAGGGGCCTGGTTTGGAGAAGCCAGGGAGCCCCCAGATCCCTCTTTGCCTTGGAAAGCTGCAGCCAGATAAAAGCTGTCCCCGCGCGAGGCAGATTCCACATCTCTGTTCAACAGATGCTGCAGATGCTGCTGACATAATTCTCCAGGGCGACTGCAACTCCTGTCACTGTTTAAAAATCAAACCATAAATCCCTGCCTGCTCTCCCAGGAGGGAAATCAAAGGCGACTCTGTCGGCGCAGGACGAGGACATGGCATCCATGCAGCCGAGTGCACGTGGCAGCCGTGTCAGGGGGCTTTGATGGGCTCATAAACACCAGCCAGAAATCCCAGTCTGGCCCCTGCTGCTGAGCTTGCTTTTGGGATTAAAGCCCTGACATTCCTAGGCTGGGTTAGGTGGAACATCTGGGGCTGGTGCTGGCTCCCACCCCAGCCCCTGCACCGGCCCTGTGCTCTGTGGGCAGCACTAAAGGAGAGGTTTTATTGGTGCAAAGTTTGATTAAAATCTTGCAAAGAAGGTTTCAGATGGCACTGAAAGCTGATACCAGGGCAGCTAAACCGGGCTTGTTTCTTTTGTTTCTGAAATTCTGTTGGCTCTGACCTTTAGGCATCCCAGACTGGAGGCTGGAGGACATTGCCATGGCTGGGTTTGCCTCCATGGGAAGGAATTTCCCTGCACCCAGCAAAGTTCATAGAGTTATAGAATATTCCAGATTGGAAGGTATTCACAGGGATCACCGATTCAGACTCCTGGCCCTGCACAGAGCTGGGTGAAGCCCACCATGATCCCTGCACATAAGCTACACAATATTTAAATAAGTATTTAATTATTTAAATAAATTCAGTATCCCCAAAGCAGCAGAGGCAGAATTTAGGGTAAAGACTATCCATCCACCCCATCTTTCTCAAGTCACTCAGCCAAGCCCTGTCCCCAGACACATCTGCAGAGCTTCACACACATTTGGTTTTCCCTAGGTGAGTTTTCCCCAGCTCTGGGGCACTGCTGACCCAACCCTGGCTTCTGCAGGCTCGGGGCTTTTGGGCTGCTTTGTCCTCAGCAGAAATTTGCACAAGTGTCTGCGACCTCGCAGGAAGAAAGGCTTCAGTCCTAAATCTGCTGAGCACAACATATTTTGCAGAAGCCTCGAAATGCACATTTGGGTTGATTTGGGTGTTTAAATAGAAACCCTCCTCTGGCATGATTTTTTTTTATTTGGGAACAGACTGTTTGCTTCTCTGTGACCTCTCCCTGGGAATCACTTTTAAGTCTCCCCTGTTTTGACAGGTTGTTTGTGCAGAACTCAGCGTTCACCTTCCTAAACCGAAACCTTATCCCCTCGCTACTGAAAAATGGATTCGCTGGGTTTCTGCAAAGCCAACCCCATGGATCCTGCAGGACACAACAGCAGGATCAGGGATGGGCCCTTGCTATTGCAGAGATAAAAATCCCATTTTTCACCCTGCTCTTGGTGTCTGGCCTGAGGAGCTCACCTCCACACAGGTTTTCACGGGTGATTCAGTGTTAAAATTGGGGTTAGAACCGTTTTGTCAGCCTGGCTCTGACTCATCTTCCCAGAGCAGGCGGGAGCTGCCGTTGAGGCGGGCGGAGGGAGCAATTCCTGGGTGGTCCCTGTGACCACAGAGCAGGGAGAGCAGAGCATTCAAATGTAACTTGAGGATGAAGGAAAAGGGGCACTGAGCCACTTTCTCCCGGTGTTATCTCAAGCAGCAGATGGGGAACAGAGATAGCGATGGTGGCTGCTCATTTTCCGTGCCCTCTCCAGCCAAATCCAGTAAATAATGATGTGTAATTTGCCAAATAGCCTTTGAATGAGGGATTTACTTTCAAAGGTCCTGATCCTGCCACTGTGGAGGCAATCCTGGACTTATGTGTTGGGCTGAGGGCAGGAATTGTGTCCCGAGAGACTCCGTGTCGGGAATTTCACTGCTCCTACCTGAGCCAAGAGTGTGCAAATCATTTCTTGGGAGCCTTGGGGACTTGGCTGGGGGAGGTGCAAAGGGAAGGGTGAAATTTTGAATTGGGGCTGAGATGTGGAAGGGGCAGAAGTGGGGACAGAGAAGTTGCTGTGTTTGGCTTGGCAGTGGAATTTCATTGGGAGCGTTCGGCAGAGGATTTGGGTATGCTTTGCAGCATTGTCACCCTCACCCTGTGCTACAGAGCTGCAGGTGGAGGTTTATCCATGGAATCACAGGATTGCTCAGGTTGGAAAGGTCTTCCAAGATCATGGGGTGCAACCATTCCCCAGCACTGCCAGGCTACCACCAACCCATGTCCTCAAGAGCCACATCCACATGTTTTTTAATCACTTCCAGGGATGGTGACTCCACCACTGCCCTGGAATTCTATTGACCCAACCCCCAGATTCCCACTTGGAAAAAACTTCAGTGTTGGGTTGTTTGGTCTTTAAATGATGCCAATGAGTTTGGCTGGGGAGGAGTTGAGTGGAGCAGGAATTCCAGGCTGGGGCAGACTGGGAAGCAGCTGGGCTGGCTGTTCCCAGTGGCTGCAGCACTGTTTCCATCCGCGACTCCGTGTTTTGTCAGGAATACATCAACACTGCCTGGAACAAGCCCTCAGCAGCATTTTGCAGGTGTAAAGGTTTATTGAATCAGGAGCTTAACGAACTTGGAGCGATGGAAAACAGCAGTGGCCGAGTTTCCACAAGACACAGAATTCTTTGATTTTCAATGTCTGTGTCCAGATATTCATGAGAACACCAAAGACTTTGCCCATGGTATCATTTTTCCACTGAGTTTTAATGGAAAATTTTCACTAGACTACAGAGCTAAACCAACCTCAGGTGGAAGATTTCCATGGGAGGCTGACCAACTGTACTTTTTGGGATGGTGGTTGTTCAAGACTTTCCTTCTCCATCAAAGATGTTTTCCAGGAATACTGAAAGTATGGGGAAAAGAGCCAAATCTTTATTCAGCTACTTTGCCTCAAATGGTTGCTTTTATTTGTGAGACTCTTTGGCTACAAAGATTCACCTCCTTCCAAATAAATTAGAAAAAGGGATTAAAAAAAGGAAAGGAAGAGGTTTGCTCCTTGTCAGGATTTACTCCAGGTCTGGCTCTTGTCTTAGCCCCACTGTCCCATGGGATGGCTGGCGTTGTCCATGACTCACCCATAGCTCCGTGCTGTGGATGGGCATGACGTAACTCCAGGCTAATGTGGGATTTTCCAGCTCTTTGTTTTCCTTCCCCCCTCAAATGAGTATTCTGCTGCTTCTCCATCCTGTCTCAGCCTGCTGTCAGCTCACTTTTTCATGGAGTCATAGAATCATGGAATGGTTTGGGATGGAAGAGACCTTGAAGCCCATCCCATTCCACCTCCTGCCTTGGGCAGAGACACCTTCCACTATCCCAGGTTGTTCCAACCTGGCCTTGGTCCCTTACAGGGATGGGGCAGCCACAGCTTCTTTGGGCAACCTGTGCCAGGGCTTCCCCACCCTCACAATTTCCTAGGATAAAGAATTTTCTAGGATCCTTTAATTTTCTCCTTGTTTTTCTTTGGACTGGGATGACAGAGAGGTAAATCAGGGATGCTTTTCTCTCTCTTTCTTGCTGACCATGGTGTGGGACTCTTTGCCTTCCTTGGTGCCTGGAGCTGCTTAGCCACTTCCCAGGCTCCAGAGCTCCAGACACACCTGGAATGCTGAAGCCCATCAGGGTGATGTCTGGAAAGGCCTTGATATCATCATCCAGTAGCACATTCCAGGAGCACAGGGACACCATGTGCACCTGGCTAGCATTCCCTGTCATCTTTCCCAGTCCCGTGTCCTCATGGCCGTGTTTCTCTCATGCTTCTTTCAGACATGGAATGTGCAGATGTGCCTTTATTAACGCCCAGCAGCAAAGAAATGATGTCCCAGGCACTGAAAGCCACATTCAGTGGCTTTGCCAAGGAGCAGCAGCGGCTGGGAATTCCCAAAGGTAAGACATGGCTTCCCATGACTGACCACGGTACCCACAGTGATTGTGTCCTCCTGCCAGGCTGCCCAGAATTCTCCCTGCCTGCCATTTCCCCTGTTGGTTCTTCTCAAGTGATATTGCCTGTGAGATACCACTTGAAGCTTCTTGGAAGCTTCAGCTGGAAAAACGAGGACAAGTCATCTCCACTAAACAGAGAAGCAGCAGGAACCCTTTACCAGAGGCTGGTGACAGGGAGAAAACAAGAAAATTGGAGAAGTGGGTGGGAAAAGAGGGTCAGAGAAGTGATGGGATTTTTAGAAGTCCCAAACAAATCCAAAGCTCATTCCTTGGATGAAGTGTGTCCACATTAAGGCAGATCCAGACTGGACATGGTGTTCCTCATACCCTGGTGCCCGTGGGCTGCCAATGTCCATGGGTGAGGCTGTGCAGGGCAGCTGGAGCACTGTTTGTGTCCTGTTTTCCTGGGAAAATTGCCTGTGGATGCTCACTGCTGGATCCCTCTGCAGACCCCCAGCAGTGGACGGAGACACATGTGCGGGACTGGGTGATGTGGGCAGTGAATGAGTTCAGCCTGAAGGAAGTGGATTTCCAGAAGTTCTGCATGAATGGAGCTGCCCTCTGTGCCCTGGGCAAGGAGTGCTTCCTGGAGCTGGCACCTGACTTTGTGGGAGATATCCTCTGGGAACATCTGGAGATCCTGCAAAAAGGTGAGTCCTGGACTCTCCTGGGTGAATGATCCATGGCATCCTGGCCAGCCTGACTTTGGGGCTTTCCGTAGACCAGGAGGTGTTCACCTTGAGCTTTAATCTCAGGAAAAACATCTTCCAAAGCCCAGCTTTTCAGCAGGATTCCAAATGGGCATCCCAACGGCAGTGGGCAAGGCAAATCCTGGCAGTGCCTCAAAGAGGCAGAGTGTTTGTGCCGGCTGCTTGGCAGGGACGCTCTGCCTGCCTGGAATCCATGGTGGGATTTTCCAAAGCATTTTTCCTCAGCCTGCTCAGCTCCTGTTGTGAATTTTACTATTTCCTCCATTGGAACTGGGTACAGGAATTCAGCCAAAATCCTGCCCAAATTTCCCAGTGGTGATTGGGAGCTGCTTTGCTTTGCGCCATGTCCCAGAAAAAGGGTGTTTCATGTTCCCAAACCCAGCATTTCTGGGAGGAGAAGCCATCCGTGCCATTCCCTGCATGACAGCATCCAAGGTCATTACTTTCAGTGGCTGGGGCACACACTTTGATTTAGGGTGTTAATTTTCCATGTTTAGATGCCCAGGTGCACTGGGATGGTTTCTAAGGAGCAGGTGAGGAGCTGAGCACCTCTACCTGAACCACAAGTAGGAGCTGCAGCACACCTGGGCTCTTTATCCAGCTCCTTTCTCCGCAGAGCTATTTGCCTTCCTGAAATGTCCCCTGTGCTGTCCTACTGACCCTGGTGGCAGGAAGGGGAGGGAGAGCACAGTTATTCCTTCCAGGAAACCATTGACAAATGGATGTTAATTGCCCATTACTAATTTTACTGCTACCTGTGGTTTGCAGAAGGTAAACACAGTCCTTCCCAGGCTCTGGCTGTTTTCCTGCTCTTGGGCTCTAAATCTGATCTGTCCCTTTTGTTTTGCATATTTTTCATGGAGTGCTTGGATCAACACCAAGCAGTTTGACCAAACAAAGCCAAACCTTGTGGTCAGCCCCATTTCTGCTTGCAATGAGCCATTGCTTGCACCTTCCCACAGCCCTTCTTCCTTGATGTCCCTGCCCATGGTTGGGAATAGATGCTCTTCAAGGTCCTTTCAACCCAACCCATCCTAGGATTCTGTAATTCTGTGATTTTTTGGGCTGTGCCCACTGGAGAGGGTGGGATGTGCTGCAGGTATTGACTGAGTCACCAGGGCTGGGTTTGCCCCTCCTTCTTGCAGATACGCCACACATGGAGATGTACTTGATGCTGTAAATTTAAGGCAGAGCAGAAATCATAATTGCAGACAGCGCTGACACATGTGGGTATTCAGACACTGCAGTATTGATGGTACAAAAGGCCTGGGATAGGGAGGAGTTTTTCAAAGAAGCTGGAAATCTTTATGCCTGCTGCAACTCTTCTTCTGAAAGGCTGAAAATGAATAAAGCTGAATTTATACGTCTTCACACTGTTGATGTTGCCCTGGGAACCAAGAAATCTCTGTTCCTGTTTGGTTTCACTGGTGACTTTGTGACTTTTGCACAAGCCAGGCCCTTGCTCCTCTGGTGGGCTCTGAACACATTTCCCAGGGAAGTATTTGGTGAGTAGCAAAGAGCTTCCAAGAAATAACCAGCCTCTCCCCAGGACTGGTGTCTCTTCCCTGTAAGTCCTGAGGCTCGTGGTGTGGAAGCTCCTCTCCAACCCTGACCAGAGCTGGGCTGTGCTGGTGCTGTGCTGGTGCTGTACAGACAGAACAGAGCTGTCCTTGCCACGTCTCTGCCCATGCAGGAGAAGCTGGGGGTCTCTCTCTGCACCTGCATGTGATGTGGGAAGAGATCCAGGTGTCTCCAGGCTCACCCAGGGCTCCAACTTGTCTCTCCACCATCATCACTGGGGGCATTGGTACTGGGAGTGGTTTTTAATCCCAAAATGTCTGACTTTACCTGTGCTGGCCTGGGGTCATGCTAGGACAGGCTGTGACCCTGCTGTCCCCTGAGCTGACACTGTCCCCTGCGAGCACTGAGTGACTCACGTACCACAGACTGCTCAGGGTTTAAAAACAGCATATGGGCGCCTTTTCCCTGCATGGATTTGGGTATTTTCAGGTTTATTTTTCCAAATTTCTTCCTAAAATAACCTCCTCAG
Source organism: Notiomystis cincta (assembly GCA_013398075.1). Taxonomy (NCBI): domain Eukaryota; kingdom Metazoa; phylum Chordata; class Aves; order Passeriformes; family Notiomystidae; genus Notiomystis; species Notiomystis cincta. The sequence continues at coordinate 8,804 of VZRX01020817.1, forward strand.
TTACCAGCAGTCAGCAGTGCACTTGACTGTAAGCACAGCCGAAGGTTCTCCCCTGCTTTGTGGTCACCCCCTGCCCTTGGCAGACACTGTGGAGAGAGGAACAGAGCATTTCTCATTAGTCCTCTTTGTTTGCACAACCCATCCTTTTGTTAGGGAATATTTTCCAGCCTGCAATCCCCAGGGGAGAGGGCCAAATTTAGGCTCCTCAAACGTGCGTTATCTGTGCTTGGCTTCTCTGGAGCCTCAGCAGAAACAACCCAGCCCAGAGCTGCCCCGGGGGCGTTGCTTTGCTTAAAGGAAAGAAAATCTCCCATCCCAGTATCCCTGCCCAGAATGCCATGCTGGAATGAGTCAGGTTCATGGAAAACTGCTCAGGGTAGGGGCAGGGTGGCTTTTACATGGGAAAGCAAATTCAGTGCAGCCCAGGAGGAGCGAGACACTTGGAAAAAGCCCTGGGAAGCAGGGAATCCATGCTTTGATGTGCTCCATGTTCTTTCCCAGTGGGTTATGCCTATGGAAAGGCTGAAATTTGGCATTTTACCCATATATACAGGGAGGAGTCTGTGTCAGGAGTGGGATCAGGGACAGTGGGGCAAAGCAGTTTTGAACATGGCATGTTCTGCCTGCACCAGGCGCTGCACAGGCTGGGAATTCACATGGATTTGGGGTTAGAGGCGCTGGGTTTGGGATGGAGCTGGGTTTGGATTTACCCACGCCCTCATACACACCTACTGCTGTTCTAAAAATAGGGCTTTTCCAGAAAAACAACTGTCCTTGTGTGGGGAGCTTTTCCAGGAGCTCACATGTGGAAGTGTGCTCAGCAACCCCCAGGAGAACGAGATGTGTCAAAGCCTGAGGCAAGCAAGGAAATGATGCAGCTGGGAGCTCAGAGCTTCCTGGAGCCCTGACTGAAAAAGCTGTTACTGTTTGGGTTGGGTTGGTTTTGTTTAAGTTTGGCCATACCTGCAGCAGGAATTCCCAAAGGACCCCATGTGCCACAGGTTTCTGTGGGATTTCCGCTCTGGATTCATTCCTGTTGCTCAGAACATCCCAGTTTAACCCGGGGAGGAGATTTTGGGAAGTTCAGGGTTCTCTGTTTCACAGCAAGTCTTGCACAGCTCCGTGTGCCTTTGGATGGGTGACATTTCCTTCCTTTCCTCTTTGCAGAAGAGGTGAAACCATACCCAGCAAACGGAGTGAACACCACATACCCCGAGTCCCGCTACACCTCAGACTACTTCATTAGTAAGTCTCAATTAGCAGTGTCAATTATCACCATTATTGTGCCTGGAAGCACCTCTGATCAGAGATTTGTCTGCACCACAATAGGACTGCACCATGCAAAGGGTGATGTTGTTTTTCCAAGGGTTTGGGTTTACTGGAAGGCATGCTGTACATTTTGGTGGCTGCCCTGTGTGCCAAAATCTGATTTTTTCAAGCACTATTTGTCTGAAGCTGTAGCTCAGCAGACCTTGAAAGCGGCCTCAGCACACCTGAGTATTGGGAATTGTATAAAACTTGTTAAAAAAGGGAGTCAATGGGGGGAGAAGGCTTAATTCTGGATTGCCAGGGAGGAGCCTAGCAAGGAAAGGGATGAGTCCCCACCTGCACTCCTGCACTTCCCATTGCCATTGCTTTGGAGATGTTCTTTAAGGGCATTGGAAATCTGGGAGATATTTCATGAACCAGCAAAAATCCTAACTGACCTGAAGAGGAGAAATCCTTCGCTGTGAGGGTGGGGAGGCCCTGGCACAGGGTGCCCAGAGAGGTTGTGGACTCTCCATCCCTGGAACTGTCCCAGGCCAGGCTGGATTGGGATAATGGAAGGTGTCCATGCCCGTGGCAGGGGGTGGGTTTAGATGAGCTTTAAAGTTCCCTTCTAACCAAACACTTCTGGGATTCTGCGATTCCATGATTCTGTGGATTGGGATTCCAGGCTCTGGCACTGAGGAGAGGTGGCTGTGGAAAGGACTCGCCTTTCCCAGTCAGCAATGAAACATTTTTGCCCTGTTGTTCCTTTGCTGACACTCCACTCCCCAGGATTTTCCAGCTTTTTCCCTCTGGCAGCTCCCTCGGGAGCGCATTGAGGATGGTTGGGAGTGTCTTATTTTGCTAAATTGCTGCATTTTTTAGACCCCATATCTGAAGCTTTTGGAACCCTCACCCAGAGCAGTGCCTGAGGATGGGGCTGAGGGATGCTCTGGTTCCTTGGGGCTGGTTTTGGATGGGGTTTGACGCTGCCGTTGTGCCCCCAGGTTACGGCATCGAGCACGCCCAGTGCGTGCCCCCCTCTGAGTTCTCCGAGCCCAGCTTCATCACCGAGTCCTACCAGACCCTGCACCCCATCAGCTCGGAGGAGCTGCTGTCCCTCAAGTACGAGAGCGATTATCCCTCGGTGCTGCAGCAGGACTCGCTGCAGACAGACTACTTCTCCGTCAAGCAGGAGGTGGTGACTCCGGACAACATGTGCATGGGCCGTGCCAGCCGAGGTAAAGCTGGGCTTAAACCTGGGACTGGCTTGGATTCCTGCTCTTCTCACCTTCCCTCCTGTGGGAATGTGCTCTGGGGACACCAAGGCCACCAGGGAGCTGTGCAGTGCTAACAAAGCCCTCTCCCAACACGTGGTGGGTTCCCTGGTGGTTTTGAGCCTTCTCTGCCTTTCTCTCCAGGGAAAACTTGAGGAAAGTTTCTTTCCTCTCCTCTGCTGCCGGCTTTTACGTCTGCAGAAATGGTGTGTTTCTGGTGCTGTGCTTTGATGTCAAACCTGAGTGAAATTGAAATGAGCTTTCATCTTATCAGGAAGGTCAAACTGCTGGGTGCTTGTAGAAATCCCATTTCTTGGGAGCCCAGGGAAAGCCCCACAAATTCTTCACAAGTTCTCATCAGGAATTGCTGTGCAAATCTCTGAAGAGTTTTGCACTCTGTGATCCAAAGCCTTTATCCGTTATCTCCAGGGATTTGGTGGCTGCTTATTCAAAATATTCTGCTGTAGCCAATTCCTGAGCCTTGTTAGGAGGTGCAGATGTCAGGGGCTGAGGCAGCAGCAGAGCTGAAGGACCCCCTGAATGCTCCTCTCCAAAGAGGTATGGGTACATGATTCCTGTCTGAGATGGTGGGATTTAAACACCTGAACACTTTGGAGGATCTGAGCCCAAATACCTTCCCAATTAATGTTCTGAAATTGGGAACACGTGGGGCCCACCTGCCCAGGTGCTTTGTGATCACATCAGTGATGCCAGGCTGGGGATGTGGCTCTGTCTTTATTCAAAGCAGAAGTTTAACCCATGGAGCTCAAAGTCCCTCACAAGTGGGATCATTATTTCCTGATTCCAGATAGGGAATCTGAGGCACAGGGAAGAGATGTGACCCACTTGCCATCCTCCCAATGGAATCCAGGTGTCTCCAGGCCAGAATGCATTACAGTGACGTGTTGTTGTGAGCCAGGTTTGATGTGGAGCAGTTAAACCCATTTATCGAGAGAGCTGAGGATGCCCAGGAGTGCCAGAGCTGCTTTCCAGGGCTGCATTGCTCCTGCAGCTCATTTGAACTTTCTCACTCTTTTTCCAAGCTGGGAGAGCTAATTATAGGGAAGTTATTATTCATGTTATTGCCTCTTCTTCTGAGAGAGGTGGCCTGAGCCAGGAGGGCAGCAGGGTTTTAATTCTGGGTAAACTTCTCTTTTTGGGGTTGTTTATCTGCCTAAATTTCAGCAGTATCTTTCCCTTTTCTTGACCTTTTCTTTAACACAGGTGATTTCATCATTCTCACAGTGCAATGGTTCAGGAAGGATTTTGCAACTGTACCTCTCAGTGGCAAACCTAAAAATGGTTTCAGGGGAGGGAAGAAAGAGCCCTTGATGCTGCTGTTAGCAAAGACTTGAACACTCTGATTGCAAGAGGCTGTGCTCACACCAGTGCTGCATTTCTGCCATGGAAGGAAGGGCCTTTGGGGGGCACAAATCCTCCTGGGGCAGAGGAAAGCCTTAATATAAAGCAGAGCCCATTTAATTTATATATTTGTCCCTCTCTACCTTGAATTGTCTTACAAGGTTGGTCTGACACGAAGTCGAGCCCTTCGGCATCACCTCAGGGTGAAGGTTTTCCAGACAGTCGCCTTCTGTGGGGCCTTTAGGAGGAAATTTTGGAGTTGTTTCTCTCTGCCCTGTCAGCGAGGGTGTCTGGTTTAGAAGTGGAGCTGCCAAACTCATTTAAGCTTTTTCTGAGTAAGTGCAGGGCATGATTGTTCCAGCTAGGTGCAATTTAAGTGAATTTTCAATGGATTGACACAAATCACATCTCTGTCAGATTTTAATTCCTTTTCTAAACGAGCCTGTGCTGCAGGACTGCTCAGGGAATTGGTTATGCCAATTAATGTGCACACACAGAGCAGTGTTGTGCTCCCCTTAGCAGGATTCAGGGAAGGACTGGAGTGTGAAATCCTAAAAAAACTAAAAGAAAATAGAAAAAAGACTTTGAAACAGGGCTGTCCCAGCAGAATGAAGCAAATGGATCCCAACTCCTAACGATTCCAGGCCAGCAGTCAGAGCAGGGCCTGCAGTAGTTGAGTCTTTTCACAGCAAGTGCTCTTCAAATGACAACACAACAAATATTTGGGGGCGTGTGCCAGTGCCCTTCCACGTTCCCCTTCCCCTGGGATTTGCTCTCTGGGCCCAGGCTGTGGGTAGCTCTGCCAATGGAAATTTCTCCAGGAGCTCTTGCACAATCCCAGCAGCTGTTTTTAGCTGGGTTTGGGAAATTAGTGAACTTGAATGATCCTGTTACGCTCATAGCTTGTCAGGAAAGATGTTGAGCAATTGGCAGCGTAGAGAGATCAGAGGCAGCAATTTCAGTTTGTTCTTTGGGTCCTTTTTTAGCTCTGTTTCAGTACAGAGGCCGCACGGGCTGGCTCTGGGGGGTGTAAATCAGCACTGCTGAGGATCTGGCCTCTCATGTTCTGGCTTTGACTATAAATACCCCAGAGAGTGACTTTGACATAAGCCAGCTGTGCTCACCTTACCATAGCTGAAAAAAGCTGTTGGAGCTCTCAGCCATTGGCTCTCCTCCTCTATCAAACCTGCTGCTGGTTGGGGATTGGGGCTGGCTGGAACAGATGGCAGGAAAGGGCTGCTGTGTAGTTTGGGAGGAAACATCAAAATTAAAGGAGCTGGGTGTGCCTGAGCAGTGTTTGAATAAGGCTGGCAGATGTAATGGGGGATTTATGGGGACCCAATATCCTTCAGCAGCAAGAGAATCATAGAAAGGTTTGACTTGGGAGGGACCTTAAAATTGGTTCCACCCCCTGCCATGGCAGGGACACCCTCCACTGTCCCAGGTTGCTCCAAGTCCCAGGGAGGGGCAGCCACAGCTTCTCTGGGCACTCTGTGCCAGGGCCTCACCATCCTCTGAATAAAGAAGTCCTGGAGTGCCCATCCTTAGGCTCCTGAACTCAGCCTTGACTGTCTAAAGTGAATTATGTCTCTGACATTGCCTTTTGAAAACCAGGGACCATTTCCAGTCAGCCCCAGGCACCAGTCTTTGGTAGAGAGGCCAGATTTGGATTTCTCCCCTGTCTCTCTCTCTGCCTTGCTCTTCTGCCTGAAGTTTTCCAGGGCTCAGCCCTGCTCTGAATGGCAAAGGTAAAAGTATTCCAGGTCTGGGCTGTGCTTACTTTGGAGATGGGATGTAAAGGGACAGCATCAGTCGCCCTGTGCCTGCACAGTGTGCAGGTGAAACATCCTGTGGTGAAGCACCTGTGCTGGCCAGGCCCATCTCACCCCTCTGCCTCCTCCAGGTAAGCTGGGAGGCCAGGACTCCTTCGAGAGCATAGAGAGCTACGACAGCTGCGACCGCCTGACGCAGTCCTGGAGCAGCCAGTCCTCCTTCCAGAGCCTGCAGCGTGTCCCCTCCTATGACAGCTTTGACTCTGAGGACTACCCTGCCACCCTGCCCAGCCACAAGCCCAAGGGCACCTTCAAGGACTATGTGCGGGACCGGGCCGACATGAACAAGGACAAGCCTGTCATTCCTGCTGCTGCCCTGGCTGGCTACACAGGTAGGGTGTGATCCTAGGAAACCCCTCTGTGCCCCCCAGCACCTCAGGGAGTCTCTCCCCATCCCCAGGGGCAGAGGCTCGGGGTGCTCTGGGCTGCCCCAGCTCAGTGTGGCTGGTACAGGGCTGTGAGGGAGGGTTTTGGGGTGTCTCTGGGATCAGCCCAGGGCTGCATCTCCTTCGAGTGTGAGCATCCCACAAATCCCACACCTCATGGGGGATGTGGGACCTGGCTGAGCCTAGGGCACTCGATGCCTTGTGCTGCATTTGGCCCTGGCTGGCTATGGAAGGAGCTGGGTCTGGTTTGGTTCCTGAACACAAGGTGCTGCAGAGCCCCCTGTGGCATCGCCAGGTGACTGGTGGCCACTTGGTCGTGGTTTCCCCCTGGGGCAGGAGGATCTCCAGCACTGCTGAGTGTGATGGGGACTGATCTCTCCCCTCTGGCATGGAGGAGGCTCTCACTGTGCTCTGTACCTTGGTGTGAGGCAGGGATGGGGTGCTGCCAAAGCCATCCCAAACATTTTCCATTCCCTGCGCTGGGAGAGATGAGAAGGTGATGGGCCACAGAAACTCTGGCTCTTTATGACAGCCCTTCAGCAATCTGGCATCTGCTGCGAGAGAAACTTGGTGGGACAGGACTTCCAGCTAAAGCTGAGCTAATCCTTTCCAGCCCTTCTGTGCCATGGCTTTTCCCTGTGCTCTCAGGAAAACTCTGGGGCAGCCTCCTGCCAGCTCCCCTGGCTCTGCACATTTGGATCTGTCCTGCCCCAGCTGGGAGCAGCTGGTGGAAAGAGTTTGTGCAGATAAAGATCATCACCAGGTTCAGAGCAGATCCTGAGGTGCGACTGTCTCTGAGTCTTCTCCCACGCAGGGCTCATCTCGAGGCTGATGCTGAGCCTTTGTGAGGGTGGGGAGGGGTGCAGGAGGGAGGAAAGGTGGGGAGATAATTTTAGGAGTGTAGAAAAGGAAGTGGTTTGTTGCTATAGCTTTAGTTAGAAAGAGAGCTCAGCCCCGCCTGCTGAACGAGACTCTACCCAGTCCATACAAAATATGAATGTGCTCTGCATTCCTGAATGGATTGGGGCTTGGGGATGTGGTGGGGAGGGAGAGGAGGGACTGTGGCCTGGGGATTCGTTCTCTGCTGTGCCATGGAAATCGATGTTCCTGAGGAAAGCACTGAGCACAACTTGCTCTTTTCATTCCTGTTTTCATTCCTATTTTCTCCTGACAATGCCTTTCCCTACAGCACCTGGAAGTGCTTTGGGTACGCAGTGCCTGGGCAGGAGCCTGAGAGGCATTTGAACAGCTGGGGAAACTGAGGCACTGAGCTGCTGGCAAACCAGTAGCACTTTTTTCCAAGCTGGATTTTTCCCTCCACATTTGCTGTAACTCATGGAAAAGAGTGCAAAAGAGCCATCCCTGGAGAGAGGCGAGGAGCTGAAGTCAGTGGCTGGGCCCTGTGTTTTTCCAAGGAATATTAGCACCCCAAAGGCTGTCCTTGGAGCAGTGCCTTTGGGAAGGGAAGACTTGGGTTCATGCAATGCCAGAGCACAATTCCAAACGCTTCACTCTGCATAACATTTTCCCTCACCTCATTTCCAGCCCCTCTTGGAGCTGGGAAGAGAATCCCTTGGCCCAGACACTTTTGTGAGATCAATAAGTGGGAATGCCTGATTTTTTTATTTATTTTTGCCTTCCTTCACTTGAGAGGCTTTAAATGTGGAGAGGAAAATCTGGAATCAGTGGAAATCCTTGAGCTGGAGCTCTCTTTGCCCACCCTGAAGGCTGCTGAACAATATTCAGTGGTCAAGTCAGCAGAGCCAGCTTTTGCCATTGGGGAAGGTCTCTGGACAGGGGATCCTGGCAGGCAGTGACTCCTCTCAGAGATATCCTCTGAGCCCTTTTAAAGCTCCCAGACCTGCAGCACTGGGTTTCCTGAGCAAAGGGAGCCCAAGCTGGGTTGCTGTGAGAGCAGGTCCTGGGGAGAGCGAGTAGAACGTGTTGGGTTTCAAACTGGAGGAGAACTGTGCACTCTCCACTCCCTGGGTTTGTGTCAGCATTAAAAAACCCCATTCACTCAGCCCACTGAGAAGTGCTGGAGGTCTGGCCTGGGCCACCTGAGCTCAGAGTGGGGACTCAGGCAGAGCTCAGGCCTTTCTGTGCTTTGCTGTGCTTTACTCTTACTTTACTCAGGGAAGGAAGCGCTGTCTGGCAGCCGAGCAGAGGAACTTGGAGTCTGTGGCTCTGCCGAGGAGGTGGAACCTCCCAAGGAGCAGGGCAGGGCTCTGCCAGCCCAGGAGCCCAAAGTACCAAGACCTTGGGGCTCCATTTCCCCCCTGACGACACACCCAGCACCCACCAGGCACCTTGTGGTGGCCCTGCTAGACCTGGAAGGGTGAAGAGGGACATCTCATCCCTCATCCCCCGGGCTTTCTGTGCTGACCTTAAGGACCTGACAATCTTGTTCAGGTTGTTACCAGGCCCTGTTTCTGGGGTGCCCAGGGAGGTGGCCCCAGCACATCTCTGATGGTATCTGCCCCAGAGGCGCGTTTTGGGGTGATAAGGCGCATTTTGGCGGAAGCTGCATTTGCGTTTGATGTGTTCTTCACCCAGGCCTTTCAGAGCTGCCTTATCTGCCCCCACATCTCGACCTATTTTAACAAGTTGCCATGGTTGCTCACAGGGAGGTTGATGCAATTTTCTTATCTTTTTTTTTGAAGGAGAAATGTAATTGCTCAGGAGTTGGTGAACNTGGGTTTCCTGAGCAAAGGGAGCCCAAGCTGGGTTGCTGTGAGAGCAGGTCCTGGGGAGAGCGAGTAGAACGTGTTGGGTTTCAAACTGGAGGAGAACTGTGCACTCTCCACTCCCTGGGTTTGTGTCAGCATTAAAAAACCCCATTCACTCAGCCCACTGAGAAGTGCTGGAGGTCTGGCCTGGGCCACCTGAGCTCAGAGTGGGGACTCAGGCAGAGCTCAGGCCTTTCTGTGCTTTGCTGTGCTTTACTCTTACTTTACTCAGGGAAGGAAGCGCTGTCTGGCAGCCGAGCAGAGGAACTTGGAGTCTGTGGCTCTGCCGAGGAGGTGGAACCTCCCAAGGAGCAGGGCAGGGCTCTGCCAGCCCAGGAGCCCAAAGTACCAAGACCTTGGGGCTCCATTTCCCCCCTGAGGACACACCCAGCACCCACCAGGCACCTTGTGGTGGCCCTGCTAGACCTGGAAGGGTGAAGAGGGACATCTCATCCCTCATCCCCCGGGCTTTCTGTGCTGACCTTAAGGACCTGACAATCTTGTTCAGGTTGTTACCAGGCCCTGTTTCTGGGGTGCCCAGGGAGGTGGCCCCAGCACATCTCTGATGGTATCTGCCCCAGAGGCGCGTTTTGGGGTGAGAAGGCGCATTTTGGCGGAAGCTGCATTTGCGTTTGATGTGTTCTTCACCCAGGCCTTTCAGAGCTGCCTTATCTGCCCCCACATCTCGACCTATTTTAACAAGTTGCCATGGTTGCTCACAGGGAGGTTGATGCAATTTTCTTATCTTTTTTTTTGAAGGAGAAATGTAATTGCTCAGGAGTTGGTGAACTCCAGTTTCCATCACTGCAGGGAGGGCCAGCCCTGGACACCTGGGTTTGGAGCTTGCTCAAAGCTTGGCCAGCTTGAATTTTACCTGAGGAATGGCTGGAGCTGTGTCAGAGCAGGGTTAGGGTGGACATTAGGGAAAGGTTCATCCTGCAGAGGGTGCTGGGCACTGCCCAGGCTCCCCAGGGAACAGGCATGGCCCCGAGGCTGCCAGAGCTGCCAGGGATGCCCAGAGTGGGATTGTTGGGGTGTCTGTGCAGGACCAGGGGCTGGACTGGATAATCCTGGTGGGTCCCTTCCAGCTCAGGAGATTCTGTGATTCTGAGATTCTACATTAAGCCAGATTTTATTTTCTTTGCCATGAAATCCCGGCAAGGGATGGCTCAGGATGTGTGTTCATTGTTAAACCTCACGCTGGCTCAGCTGAGCTCAGTCTAAGCTCTCTGGTTCAGCAGCAGTGTTGGTGTGAGTGGGCAGAGATCCCTCCATGCCTGAGCCCAGGTGGGCTAAAATGAGCTCAGCTCTGCCTCCACATCTCCCCAGCTGCAGATGGATCTTGCAGCCTCTGATGATTCCCATGGCCACCAGCATCCTGCAGGAGCCCTGGCACCACGTGGATAAACTCAGCTGGATCTTTGTGCTCTGTGTTGGTGTTTGCAGCCTGGTGTTGCAGGGCCACAGGAGGCTCAGACTTCACTGGTTCACTGTGGCCGTTCAGCACTGAGCTGGTTTTGGGTTCCCTCGAGCAGCTGTGTGGGTTGGTAGCCAAGTTATGGGGTTTGTTTGCTCTGTGGTGGGCAGAACTGACACCCTGGGGCTTTCCATCCAGGGTGTCAGTGCTGCCACAGCCTGAGCTGCTGCTCCACAGCACTGAGCACACAGCAAGGCCGTCCCCTCGTGTTCCAGAGGGGTGGGGAGGAGAGGGATGGGAGAGGTGAGGTGAGGTGAGGGGAGCGCACACCAGCCCCTGATCCCACAGCTGCAAGGCCGGGGTTGTGGGCCTGCTGAGGGAGCTGCCAAGCCCTTTAAAGCCAGTCCCAGCACGTAAAGAGTTAATGCCCCTTCTGAGCAGGTGTCACCCACGACCTGAGTGTCCTTCTCAGAGCGATGCCAGGCTTGCTGTCCTGCTGCCCGTAAGGAATTCAGGAGGCAGTGCAGGAGCAGCCTCCTGTCACAGATGTGACCTCACCTGGAGCACTCTCTCCACCGAGCTGGACCTGCCCAGCCCTGAGCCCCTCTGTCAGCGCTCACAGGGCTGAGCTGGTGGGGCCCAAGCATCTCTTGAGCCCTGTGCAGTGTGAGCTGGCTGTGGCGCAGAGCTGACGCCTCTGTTTGTGGGCGATGCTTATCTGTGACCCAGCAGTGAAAGCACAGCTGCTGTTTTGCAAGAAAGCAGAGGTGGTGCCAAAGAAAGTGGGTCTCTTTGGGGACAGCTCAGGTGCTGCTGCCCCTCCCCCTGGTGCTGTGCTTCTGCTCTGAAGCCTCCACAGGCGAGGTCCCCCTGTCCTGTGGTCATCAGCACCCAAAAGTCTACCAGCAGCTGCCTTTGTGCCCCCTCTCCTGCCACACTCCAGTGCTCTGGCTGTCCTTGCCACCACGGAGCTGTGCAACAGCGTTTGTGGAAACACTGGCACCTCCCTGCCTGCACTGCTGGAGCACAGTGTCCGTGTGGGCATCTGCAGCCATGGCACAGGACTTTGGGCATGCAGGTACCCCCCTTCCTGTGCCAGCACAGCAGCACAGCAGCTCCTCTGGCCCTGCTGGGATGCAGGGGATGGCGTTATGCTGCTCCTTCTGAGTCACACCCTTCACCTGCCCCTTCTGGCTCATGTCCTTCACCTGCCCTTGCAGGTGACTTCAGGGTGACCATCCAGCAGCTCCTGCCCACTTTTGCCTCAGGCAGGGCCCAATGGGCTCAGTGCCCTTCTGGCCTCCCCAGGGTGAGGACTCGAGGGTGGGACCAGGGCCGGTTCAGTGGCTCCTGCCCCATCTGCCAGACGTGCAAAGTGAGCAAACCCAGCCCCACGCACCACTGCCCAACCATGGCAGAGCTCAGCTCTCCCCAGGGCTCTTCCAGCCCAGGGTGGGTGATGAGGGGACAGCAGCTCAGATTGTGTCTCCTCCAGACACCCAGCTGGTGTTGTGCAGCAGCTCGAGGCCTGCAGGATCACCTTCAGGGGGGTGTGGAGCTCACAAAGCCCCTGGAGCTTTGCCAGGTGCCTCCAGAGTCAGCCTCTGAGTTCAGGGACAATGCTCTTAGGCACAGGGTGGGATTGTTTGAGTTGCCCTGTGCTGGACCAGGGGCTGAAGTTGATAAACTGAGTGGGTCCCTCCCCACTCATGAGATTCTATGAGATCAGTCCTTCCAACACCTCCTTCCTGAGAGCAGAAGAGCTACAGCAGGGAAGCAGCTCTGGCCTGGATCGGCCCCCTGGCTGCTCTCCTACCTAATCATGGCTCTGTCACTCCCTAAAGAAGGGGCTTCCTGGGTCCTTTCCTGCGTTTTCACATCTTTGGAGATGCCTCCATCCAAGCTCCACCACTTTGCAATAGCTGACATCTGCACCAGCCTGGGTAGGAGCTAGGGAGAAGTTGTAGGAACTGGACTGACAAGGGAGTGATAGGGACCAGCACTCACAACTCTTTGGGGGATTTGGGGACCGTGGTGCCCTTGAAGGGGGTGGGCAGGTGAGTGAGGCAGGGGCTGTTTTGGAGACGTTGCCAGGGCCGATTGTTTTGTGGGGTTGGAACCACAAACCACAAAGATGCCTTGCTGGGGAGTTGGTAGATGGTTTTTTTTTGGTCTTCTTGTCTTGTTTGAACCAAGGGAAACAAAACAGAGGCCGTTGGGAGGGGTGGATGTGTAAAACCGTCCGAGAGAGATGACAGGTTGTGCCCTCCCCTGTGCCCATCTGCCCCAGTCGGGCGGTGCCGCTGTCACTGCACCACTGGAACGGCCCCATCCGGCAGGGTTTGGTATCCCAGTGTTTGGGAAGGGGGTGGGGGACTAGTCCTGACCAAGGAAGGATGGCACAGGGATGGGTGGCACCAAACCCTTTGCTCTGGCGACACCATCAGAGGTTGGTGCTGAGGAAACCCCACAGGGCCAGCAGTTCCCAGTTCTCACAATTCTGACTGTCATCCAGCTCAAGAGGAATATTTTCCCTCTGATGCCACAGAATTCCTGTGGTGTGGCAGTCCCTGCTGAAGGACCCTGTTCAGAGCCACCAAGCCAGACAGGGCCCCCATTGTGGGCACTATTTTTAGCAGCCCTGTGGTGCTGGAGGTCGTGGCAGGGTGGGAGGACACCCCCACCCCTCTGAGTCCTCCCCTTGTCTTTTGTGGAGCAGGGTTTGCTCCTGATCCCCAGCCAGGGCTGGGATTGCTCTGGGAAGCCCCTGGATGTGTGTGGAGGGAGCAATGCCATAAAAGCTGCCTTGTGCCCCTCTACCTCATGCTTGAAGCTGCCTCCCAATCCAGGCTGTGGGAACAGGTGGTTGTTTTGGGATAACCAAGGCAGCAGATCCCACAGTGGGATGCACCCCCTGGCCTTGGGACAGCCTGGCTGCGTGTGGTTGTACCATGGAGTGATCCCAGCCTGGCATCCTGTTGGGGATTTCCAGTCCTGGCTGGAATGAGAGGAAGGGTTGGAGCAGAAGGGATGGAAAATGGGCACTGCTGCCAGCTCCTGTGGATGAGGAGGTTTGGGGTGCAGGGACAAGCCTGGCAGCTTCCTGGTTGCCCTGTGACATTGAGGGGAGTGGCATTGCTGCATGAACCACCTTGAAATCCTGTGGGAGGATATTCCCTGCTCCTTGTTGGCCTCATTTGTGAAGATTGCCCCCCAGCACTAATTAGAGTTGCACCAGATAATGCCCTGACCTCCAGCGCTGCTCCCTGCTCTGTTCTCCCTGCCAACACTGATTTGGGGCACAGGCCCAGGCATGTGCCAGGGTTTGGCTCCTGCCACCTCGCTGCCATCTCGGAGCGGTGCCACATCTGCCAAGCTCGGCTGCCTCCCTCTCGGGCAGGGAGGGGGTGTTTACAGGAGCTGGAACATGCCTGGAGCCCTGCACAAACACATTCCTCACATAATTGCCTGTCCAGCGAGAGGAATTTGGGGTTTTACGCGTGTCCCACAGGCAGCTCGGAATAGACCTTGGGAATCCCTTTTCCAAGGATGACACTTCCTTGGAAATCCCAAAATACCCAGCAGAGCGGCTCTGGGGGCGGTGGCAGGAGCCCTACCTTGCTTGCTGGAGACAGGGCAAGAATTCCTGGGTTTCCCGACACCTCTCCCTTCCAGCTGGCATCCAAACTGGAATGGCACTGGCCTCCGGCTCAGGGTGAGTGAGGGTGGAACCTCCAAAGACCCTGCAGGGCCAAGATGGCCCAGGGGTGTTTTGAGGGCAGTTCCTCGCCCAAGAGCCTGGCACCCAGGTGATGAATTTCCATCCATCTTATTTAGGGGAAGGAATCAACTAAAAATCCTTATTCGGTGGGAGAGGGTGGACCTGGCCTTGGACTCCTTGGGCTGTGTCTCTGTTGACTTGATTTGGGTGTTGGATGCTCCCTGGCTGTGTGTGGGAAGTTGGTGTAAGGTCAGATGGGCCAAGAGAACTCATCTCCTTGGGAATTCTTCTGTGGAAGACCTTGGGCAGCCACTAAACCTTTTTCACAATGTTTTCTCTGCATTTAGAGCTCACTGCTATAAATAGGCCTGAGCCTGGAGTTGTGGTGGCATTTCAGGCCGGGCTTTTGGCTCTTCCCTTTTGATGAGAGGCGAAGGCGTCATCTGAATTTCCTCCCTCATTTTGGCATGGATAATCCAAGTCCATCCCTACTGGAGAGTGTAGTTGTGGAGTCAACATCTTGGCAAGCTCCAGAGGAGCGACGGGCTGGAGCCTTTCCTTGCCGAGTCCCTTCCCATTTCCAGCAGAGTGAGCTGGGAGCTCCCTGCCTTTCCCTGACTGGGGCTGTGATAACCCCCAGGCTTGGCGCTGACAACGCCCTGGAGCGATTCCACAGGATAACAGGAGGAAAGCAATTTGGGAAGGGCTGGATGGGATGCGGCGATTCCAGAGTCCTGGAGCCAGCTCTCTCATTTCCTTCTCCCCAGCAGCTTTTGAGTCATTTTAAACTTTGGAGAAGGGGAGCAGCCCTCCCTTCCCTCCGTGGGTTATCCCGCAGCCGCAGCTCGGACAGCATCCATTGTCATTCCTGGAAACAGGCTGGGCTCCATCCCTTCTTCTGAGTCTATAACTCATTTTTTCCCTGCTTGAAGCTTTGCTCAGTGCTGTTAGCACTGGGATTGCCCCAGCCTAATCCAGCCTGTGCAATTCCCTGTGGGATAAATCATTTCCTTTCTCTTCTGGCTGTCTCGTTATAATTATTGGCATTATTAGTGATCTATTCCAAGCTGGGTTTAAACCATGGCACGGTCTCTTCTGAAACACCTTGCCTGCAGCTAAGTGCAATATTCGGGGTGTGGCCACATTTGGAAGTTGCTCATCAAAGATTTTGGCTCCAGGGCTTCTCCTCTACCTTGGATTGGGACACAAGCCCAAGGATGTATTTCAAAACTTCTTCATGACTACAGCCAAATCCAGCCACAGGCTCTCACTGGGTGCACTGGGACAAATTCCTGATGGCCAAAAAGAGCAATTGGAGGGAAGATGGAGAGCAGGTGTGCAAGGAGAGGTGGAATACCCATGGCATAGGATGCTCCATGTCACCTCGTGCCTCTCCAGCTGGGTCAGGGGACCAGCAGCCCCCGGGGGGTTCCTTATGGATCTGCTGAGGCTGTGCCAAGGTGGTGATGAAGAGATCCTGGGCTGGGGATCTCTGTGTGCCTCTGCCCTCCCCATGAGCTGGTGGAGCCCATTCCTGCAGCAACACGCCCTGGAAAGAGGCCAAGGAATTCTCATACCTGGGTCCCCCTTATCTCGATCAAGAGCACGGAGCAAAGAGTCAAGGTCGGGAAGCAGAGTCTGCCGGAGTTCAGCCGTGGCCAGCGGCTCTTTGGCACAGAGGATTGGTGCTGCTCCAGTGCCAAGGCAGTGACTCTTCCTGTTTGTGTGCCAGAAAAATAATCCTATTTATGTAACTCAATGTGAAGCATTCCAGGGCATGAATATTCAGCTCTTCCTGCAAATAGGAAGCTCTGTTACCTGTAGGGTTTAACTCCCGGATCAGCTCCTGCCCTGTGGCTGTTGGTGGCTCTTTTTGACAGGAGAAGGCTTTATTTTATTCAGCGAGCACCTTTTGCATGGGGACTATCCCCCCTCTGCCATAGAAGGAGTTGTGCTTTTCCTGGCATTAATATCCCATCTTTCCTTTGTCTTTCTAGGCAGTGGACCCATCCAACTGTGGCAATTCCTGCTGGAACTGCTCACTGACAAGTCCTGTCAATCCTTCATCAGCTGGACGGGCGATGGCTGGGAATTCAAACTTTCCGACCCAGACGAGGTAAAGTACCCTGGAATTAAGTGCACAACCCAAATTCCTCTGAGATACTGGTGTGGATAAGATTCTCCTCCTCCCTTTGGGCGGCCACTTTGTTCTGGTCTTGGATATGTTGTGGGGAACTAAGGAATCAGAGTCCAACTGAAAGTTTGTTAAAAACTGGGATGCAGTCACCCCTTGGAAGCAGGGGTTTGTGCCCAGAGTTGGTGGGAAGTATCTGGAACACAGTAGGGAGAGGAGAGTGGCAGAGCTCTTCAGATAGGCTGGGTACAGGTGAGAAGGGACTGTCTCCTGGTTTGGAGAACAGATGGGATCTTTGTTCCCATCCCTGACTGGAAGGTGCAGGTTGGTCTCTTCTGCCAAGTACCAGTGACAGCACAAGAGGAAGTGGTCTCATGTCACCAGGAGAGGTTCAGGTTGGATATTAGGGAACATTTCTTCATGGAAAGGGCTGCCCAGCCCTGGCACAGCTGCCTGTGGAGTCTCTACCCTGGAGCCGTGTGGATGTGGCATATGGGGACATGGGTCAGTGCTGGGGGATGGTTAGGCTCCATGGTCTTAGAGGCCTTTTCCAAACTAGATAATTCTATGAGTGACTGGAGCCTGCCAAAGTGCAAAAGTGATTGGCACTGGGCCATTGTGTGTTGGTGTCATCTGGTTTAGAACTAACAGGAGATGGAGGAGGAACCTTGGGAAAGGGGTGAAGGACACGGGATATAGGGATATATCTGAGGCAGCACATGAAATTATCCAGATAAATCCTCGTGGAATGCTCTGCCATGTTCTGCCATTGCACAGAGATTGGTTTTCCCAAGCATCGACTCTTGAGTCCATCTTAATGAGGAAAATCCTCTCCCTTCCTGGTGGGAAGGAGACGTTGACACAGACGTCCCAACCGAGCCAGGCTGACTTCTCCTCCCTGTCCCTGCTTCCTGCAGGTGGCTCGGCGATGGGGCAAGAGGAAAAACAAGCCCAAGATGAACTACGAGAAGCTGAGCCGTGGGCTGCGCTATTACTACGACAAGAACATCATCCACAAGACGGCCGGGAAGCGCTACGTGTACCGCTTCGTGTGCGACCTGCAGAGCCTGCTGGGCTACAGCCCCGAGGAGCTGCACGCCATGCTCGACGTCAAACCCGACGCCGATGAGTGACAGGGACACGGGGACACCGCTGTCCTCGGGGAGAGCCCATGGGACTTGTTTGGTGGTTCTTTTCTATTGATTTTCGCTGTCCTTCTGCTCGTTTTTTTCAAGGGCCACTCAGATTCAAGGCTTTGAGGATGTGTCAGGGGAGAGGGGGGAGGAAGAGGCAAACTTTTGGGAAGGATGGGCTTTTTGTTGATTTCCTGAAAGCTCCAAGACAGGCTTTTCTGGGGGAAAATTCTGAGTTTTAAGAAAGCCAGAAAAATGTAGCTCACTTAAAAAACCAACAATCTCCTCCCCATCCTTGGCTGTTTAGAAAAAAAATGCGATCGAATGGATCCCTTTGGTTGCTCATACACAAACTGACAGGTCAGGAATGACAATATTCCAGAGGATTTGAGGAATTTAAACTTTTTTTCTTTTGGAAAACCAAAATGGATGAATATTCTTGCTTTGGGGAGGGGCAATATAGGAAAAAAAACAAGAACTGTTGTTCTTGTTCCATCACCTTTCTGTCCATTGTCTTCTTTTCTACAAGAGACAGAATTTTTCCTAGAGGGATCAAGACTCTTTTTTTATTTTTTTTAAAGTTTTATTTTATTAAATTTTGTGCCAGTATTTGTTTGTTTTTTTTTTTTTTTCTAAATAGTCTTAAGCTCTAAGATGGTCTCAGTATTGCAATATTTTGTGTGTTTGTTTCTGTTCTGCCAGCAGAGAGTTTTATCCCAGGGAGGAGAAAGAGAAAAAGAGGAATTACTTTATGTAGACCCCACTGGAGAATTGGAATGCTGGGACTGGGATGGGAAGGAAAATGAACTCCAAAGTGGCTCCTGGTGATGCTGGCTGGGGGTGCCAGTCTTGTTTCCAGCCCCACACGCTGTGCTGATAATGCTGGTTGAAATCCCTGCTTTTTTTTTTTTTTTTATGTCTAGCTGCACAAATCCTCTCAAAATTTCCATGGAAAATGTCTTTTTGCATTTTCCAAATCACTTCTTTTGCTCAAGGAACTCTTTGGTGCTTACAGAAATTTTTTTGGTGGAGGGGTAAAAGAGAGAAATTTCCATGTTTTCAATGTGATAAATGGAAAATATGCAAGTTAATTGAGGGGAAAAATCAGGAAAAAGTTCAAAACCCAAAGGGAAATGTTTTTTCCTTCCTGTTTCAAGCAGCTCTGTGTTTATGGCCGTGTGTGGGCACAGCAGAAAGGAAATTGTCCCTGCAAATGGGCTCTTTATGGCTCTTGGGCAGCTGCTGCCACCAAACCTGTCAGGGTGTGAGTGACACGAAGCACGGCCTGTGTCACCAGGGCTGGCCGTGGGATCAGTCCCGGGGGAGCTGCTCCCTCTGGCCTCTAAACCTTTCCTGCAGCTGCTTTTCTCTGGAGGGGTCACTCCTGCTGGTCCCAGTGCTCCCCGGGATGCTCTGGGCAGGCTGAGGACGATGTCCCACTGCCCTCGGGATGCACTTGGTGGGAGTTGGAGGGTCAGGGGAGTGTTCCCATATCCCAATACAATCCCAGAGCCAGATCCCCGCAGGTTTGGCTGCCCAAGGGAATCTTTTGCCCCCCTGGGTGATTGCATTTAAAGGCACAGTTTTGTACTTCACCAAGATCCCTTCTCTGTGTGTCCTTTGTCAGTGTGTCTTTGGGGTGCAGAGTTCATTCCAGAGGCACTGTGGGACAGCTCTGGGCTTCAGGGGCCAGAGCCTTTCCAGAGGTGCTGTGGGGTCATTCCTGCCTGCTCCCAATGGATCAGGTAGCAGGACTGGAATCTGTGTAGAAGAGCTGGAACAATCAGGCACAAACCTCCCCGCACAGGGGCAGAGCTGGAGGAGAGCCCAATCCCAAAGGGATGCCCAGAGGTGCTGGGCTCTCCTCCTGTCCCTCCAGAGCTGGGGGGACCCAGCACCTCTGTATCCTAAAACTGGTAGTTTTAGGGAAAGTCAGCCCCAGAACTGCTGTGTCCTTATAAAAGGTGGTGTTGCAGGGGAAATGGGAAGGCCAGGAGGGAGCTCCTGGCAGGGAGTGGAAGCAGAGGGGGGGTCCAGGAAGGGAGATTGTTACACTCAGGGGCTGCGAATTGTCCGAAGGAAAGGGTGGGATGGATGGAAAGGAGGGAAGAGGGGATGAAAGGAAGGTGAAGGGAACCCCAAAGGATGAAAGGAACACTGCCCACTGAGCAGTGGAACTGGGCTCATCTCCTCGGGCAGGCAGGAAGGAGGAGGATGGAGGCAGCCTGGCCAAGCTGGAGGGAGGAAAGGAAAATTGGGATATCATGGATGAGATCCCCCGCAGGTGAGACTCTGGGACAGATCCAGCCTGAGCCAAGGCTGGACAGCTGGACAGGGAGCCAAGAGAGGTGTGAGGGCACAGAGTGCACAGGGAGGAGCTGGTAAAGAGCATCCCAATAGGAAGGATTGGATTTCCAGCAATTGGAGGGGATTTTTTGGGATGGTCCAGGTTGCTGCAAAGCGCCCTGAGCTTGCCCATTATGGGTCATTTAAATCCCCCTTCCACCCTTAGAAAGGGACTCCCAGACATCCCAGCTCCTGCCCATGGCACGAGCTGTGTCCCAGGACATCCCTTCTGCTTTGCTTGGGTGCTCCAGCTGAAAAACAAAAAGAATGGGATAAAATTTCCCTACAATAGAAAGAATTGAAGGTTTGGCTACAACACCATGCCAGGCTAAATCCCTCAGCCACTGTGATTATTCCAGGCTTCCAAGCTGAGCCTGTGTGTTCCCAGTGATTTTGGGGAGATGGTTAAAGGTTGGAAAGGGTGAGCCATGGGAAGCAACTCTGGGTTTTTGGAAGAAGCCCCTGGCTGGAGTTTTTCCATCATTTTCTCTGGCCTTTTGCCCTCCCAGGTCACAGCCTGTGAACAGTCCCAGACACAGCAGCTCCATCATTTCCTATTTTCCTTTGCTTTTATTCCTGTTCTACAGGCCATCCCAGAGATGGGTTTATACACTGGAAATGTGCAGATTTCTCTTTGTTTCTTTTGCTTTGATTCCTTTTTCCTTCTGCTTTTCGTTGCTGGCCTTTGGTGAGGGCTGTGGTGAGCCAGATGAGCTCAGCCCAAACCCTCTGTGCTCCTTCATGTCCACAAAAATTTGGTTAATTCCCACCTGCTGGCCCAGAAGGATGGACTGGAGAGGAATGATGGAGATCTGCCAGGGCTGGGACTCCCTCCTGTGCTGCCTTCTCCACACAGGAGCAAATTTCCCCCTCACAGATACTGTTGGAAATGGGGTCATTTTGTCTTTGTTTGGAATGTCTCAGGGGCTTTGGGTGAGTTTTTGGGATATTTTCTGTGTCCTGCTCATTTCCTGCTGTTTCCGTGTGGGTTGGTGTCCCCCTCCTCCAGCAGAACCTGAGCCCTACTTGCAAACAGCTCTGGGGGCCTTGACAGTTGATATTTGGGACCTCAAAAATAAAGGAAAAAAACCCAATAATGATAAAACCTATGCCAATAATGATAAAAACCACAAGCACTTTCCTGCTGCCTGTCCCTCTCCATTTCCAGTGTGGGATCACCATAATCCTTGGACACTGGGCTGTGTCCAAGTGGAGATCCATGTTATTCCCACACTCCCACATCCCAATCCAGATGTAACTGTTCAGGGGGACAAATAACCAAACAGGGCAAAAAATAAAGAATAATGTAAAATTTCACTTTTTCCTGTCTTCCCAAACCAACACCTCCTCCAAAAAACAGTCCTAGAAAGCACCAATAAATCCAGATGCTGCAGAAAACATCTCCACCGTCTGAGTTTTGATTTTTTGGAGGAGTTTTCTCTGAGATTTTAGGATTTCATTGCTGGTTCCTTGTGAACATGGGAAAACTGGGATGCCTTGGCATGCTCTGCTCCCTGGTAGGGTCTGTTTAACACCCAGGAGCTGTTGTCTACATTCCAAAGAGGTTTAAATAAAGGATAAATCTACATATACATATATGTTATAATGGAATATCTCCAGGAATTAACTGCCTCAGTAAAAAAAAAAAAATAACAAAAAAAGGAAGTATTTTTTTGTTTTATTTTGATTTTACACTTTTTTTTAAGCTGATAAACTTAGAAGTAAAAAAAAAAAGAGAGATTGTTATATTGTGCTGTTCGACTATTTTCCAACGTGTATTTTCATATAATTTATATTTTTTAAAAGTGGGAAAAAAAGTTTAAAAGTGAGATTAAAAAAAAAAAACAAACAAAAAAACCAAGGAAAAAGCAGGTGCTTTTTAAAAAAACCTGAGCTGAGGTAGCTTAGAGATGTAGCGATGTGTGTGTGTGTCTGTGTGTTGTGTCTGGTTCTGTTTGGTTTTTTTAAAGGATTCAAAAAAAAAAAATAAAATCCCTCCTCCATTGAATTCCTAGAGAAGGAGGGGATTGGTTTTGTTTTAATTGCTGATGCTGGCACATCATTTTGCTGGAGAGTTTTTTATATACTGTAGCCTTATTTCATATCGTATTTTAAACCATGTGAAATTAAAAGAAGAGTAATTCCTAATCCTCGGTGTCCGTGTGATTATTCCTTGCCTTTCCTCTTTAGATTTGGGACAGAATGTGGGAAAACAATGCAAAAATGTAGAAATTCCAGCAATTTCTCTGTTTTTCCCATTATTGAAATTGGGGTTTTGTGGGAAAGAACGATCTGCCTGACATCATAGCTCATGGTGGCCTGATGCTCCCCATGGCTCCGTCTCACTTTGGGATCATGGATCCACATTCCAGGCTTTCCAAATCCTCTTTCTTCTCAAATCCTCACGCAGAGCATGGGATATCTGTGGTTCATCAGCCCAAATGAACTTTGAGAGTGGCATTGTCCTCAGCAGGATCTCGGGTGTGGCCAACTCTCCAGATCCTGCGGCCAGCAGCGGGAAGATGTGCTGGGAATTCACTTCCCTCCTGGAGACCTTGGGCTGGGGCCCATCGGGAGGAGAAATCCACCTCTGGACTCTTCAAATCCTTCACCATTGTACTTCAGATCCTGGAAAAACGCACATGTGTGAATCCATGATGGAATATCCTGGGTTGGAAGGACTCACAGCAATTCCAACTCCTGAGCCTGCACAGTAGTTAGGCTGTTTTTTCCAGGGAATTTTATGCTGGCTCTGGTGTTTCCTTGTCCTCCTCAAGCCAGGAGGAAAACTGTGCTGTGCCCAAATGGATGGGGCTCGATTGGAGCTTGAGGCTCTGGAAGTGGTGATTAATGAATCTGGCATCTGGGAGACGTTCATGGACCAGGAGCTGATGCTTATCCATAAGAATTTGCGTGGTGGGAACTTCCTAAGGGACACCAGTGACGTTGGATTGACTGAGTCAACACGAAGTGGAGCAGACCCCATGTTCAGGAATGTGACACTCGGATTTGTTGGATACCAGGAGGAGTGGACGAATCACGGGGGAATGCAACGGGTGGATCCAGGGACTCTCTCCATTTAGAGCAACTTGTAGCCATGCAGGGAACAACATCCTGGGATACTGAAGGATGAGGGTGGAGAACCCCAATGGTCCTCACGGCAGCCGGAGCGTGGTCCCGGGACACCGCTGCATTCCCGAGGCTCATCTGATCCCTGAGCTGGGAGGGGAGAGGGGACCCAAAGCGGGGGCAGCCCTGGGGACAGCGTCCAGCCCGCTCCATCCTTTCCCCGGAGCCGCGGAGCTCCAAGCGGGACTCGCCCTTGATCCTGCCGCGGCTTTTTCATCGCAGCGGGAGCCGCCGGGGCTCGTGCTCGGCTATCCCGGGAAAATAAACATCCAGCGGCTCCTCTCGGCTCCTTTCGGCTCCTTTCCCAGCGCCGCTTCCAAGGGCAGCGGCTGCGGTGGCTCTGGCTGGGGGAGCAGCCAAACCCCAAAGGGGTGAAGGTGCCCCAGCTCTCGGGGATTCTCCCTCCTTGCAGAACCTGAGGATGCCGCACGTCCCCGCAGCCCAAATCCCGCATTCCCCAGGGAGTGCAGCCTGTGGAACACTCCCACTGAAAACACCCACGGGCCGGGGCAGCCCCCGGAGCACCTGGAGCTCCGCGGGAAGTGACGCCCATTAACGGTCCTGCGTTAATTATTAACCCCATTAACCGCCCTGCTCCCTGAGAGGAGGCACCGGCGGGGAGCACACGGAGCAATCGTGCCCCCCTCGATGCCCCTGCCCTGTCCCCACACCTCCTTTTCCCGAGGGTCTCTGTGACACAACCAGCTGCAGTAAGATTTGGGATAGAGAAGTGGAGTTCGGGGATGGAGCCAGAGCTTTTCCCATGGAAAACCATCACAGCCACAGCTCTGCAACCCCAAAATTCATCTCCTTTGCAGCATCCTGCAACCAAGCTGTTAATAAAAAAAATATGAGAATCATAGAATATAATTATTCAGGTTGGAATTCAGGCTGCTCCAAGGCCATTGAGTCCAACAGTTTTGTAGAATCATGGAATAAATGAGCTTCATGACAGAATTGAGCTGAGAGGAAGGAGTTTGCTGGGAGTGATGTCGTCCCCAGCAGGAAAATCCTGCCTGTGTGGGGAATTGCAGCTGGAGAGGGATTTTCCCGGTGTGTCGGCCCCAGGAGCTGCTGTGTGGGATTGAACAGAGCCAGAGAGGACAGAAGGGCTTTCCCGGACTCCAGCATGTGATTTTCCAGGGATGCATTGACAGAGCAAGAGGCAGCATATCCCGAGGGATACCTGTGGGATTGAGGGGGGTTCTGTGCTCAAAACCAGCTGGAAACACCTGAGGTGCTGCTCCAAGTAGAGACCAGCAAGGAAAAAGGACTTTTTCAGGTCGGTGTCTTGAAACGAGACATTGAAACTGGTGTTTGAGGGAAATTGAAATCGAAACAGAAACAGGAAAGACTGAAGGCTGAACCGAGGGAACGGCTCTCTGGAAATCCCTGAGATGCCAGGGAGGTGGAAGGAGGCTGTGAGAGAGAAGAATGAATTTAAGGGGAGGCAGTAGAGGGATACAGAGGGAGAGGTGGAAGGAGGCGGATAGGATGCTGAGCATCGGGTGATGAGCTCCTGGGTGATGTTTTCTGGATGATCTTTAAGCCCCTTTCCAAGCCAAACCATCCCGTGATTCCATGTGGGATGTGCACACCCTTCCCCACATCCCGCTGATGGTTCCCGGGCACAGCAAGCACCTTACACCACCAAACCGGAGATTTAGGGCTGCTGGGAGGCACTGGGACGCTTTTGGTGCCCATTCCCGCTCCCGGGCTGGCCGTGCCGTGGTGCTGCCGTGGGATGCCGGGGTTGCCTTTTAGAGTCAGCACTTTCCGCTGTTTGCTTTCCTCCCCCGGCTCCCTCCCGCCGAGTCCCGGCCTCTGAACCTCGTCCAACAGCAACTTTTCATCTCTTCCAGCGGCCTTTCCCCGCTCCCGGGAGCGCGGCCGTTCCCTGGCCTCGCTTGAAAGCCGCTCCCACAATGAGCCTTTGTGCCAGGCTGCTCCGGAGGGCAGGAATTCGGGACTGCCGGGACGCAGGGCCAAACGGCTGCGGCAGGGGCTGAGTGCCTCGTGGGGAGCCCGGGGCCAGGCATGCTGCCCTAAATTCTGTATCCCTGGGCAGGAATGCTCCCTGAAATGCTGCATCCCTGCAGGAAGGATGGTCCCCAAAGTGCAGCATCCCTGGCAAGAGGATGCTCACCAAGAATCCCTGGCACAGGGATGTTCCCCAGAATTTTGCATCTATCAGAGAAGGATGCTCCCTAAAATTCTGCCTCCCTAGGCTGAGGGTGCTCCTGCATCCTTGTGGTGAGAATGCTCCCCAAAGGTCATCATCCCTGGGGTCTGGATACTGCTACAGCTGATGCATCCCTGGGTGAGGATACCTCTCAAAATTCTGCATTCATCAAAGAAGGATGGTCTCCAAAATCTTCTTCCCTGAAGTGAAGGCTATTCCCCAAGATGCTGCATCCCTGGGTGAGGATGCTCCCCATAATTCTGTACCCCTGTGGTGAGGATGCTTCCCAGATGCTGCATCCCACTCCAGCCTTCAGCATCCCGGCCTGGTCATGCTGAACTGAGCTTCTCTTTTCCTTAATACAGGGCAATCTTTCCATAGGGTAAATTTCCCAGTTTCCCATTCCCTGAGCTTGGCTTGCCCTTGATGGACCCAGGAGAGCCTCTCCCTCCTCCTCCATGACCATTCCTTAACTGCCTTCCCACATTCCCCTTCTCCTCCACCCATCTGCCATCCCAAACCCTCCACCCTCCTCCCAGGCTCATTGCTGGCATCCTCCATCCCACACCGTCCTGCTCTGGCACAGTGGAAAAGTCATGGCAGGAATGGTGCAGTGGATTAATGACATTTCCCAGCTGGAAAGCACGAGGTGAAGCCAGAGCCAGGCAAGGCCTTGGCTCAGGGCAGACCACCAACATGCCCACCACAGACCTCCAGCGAGCCCGCGGCTCCAAGCCCAAATCCAGGGGCTTGGAGGGAGCTGGGAGCAGGCTGGGAAGGCTGGAGGGGAGAGCAAAATATGCTGAGTTCCAGCCCTGCCAGAGAAGGGGTTTCTTTTGGAGCAGGGAATCATCCTTTCCAAGAAAAAATTAAACTAATATTCCTCACACTGAGGTTTTTCTTTGGGGTTTTAATGATTCTTCCCTTCCCTGTCCTGGTTGGTCCTGCAAAATTCCCAGCTGGTGCTGGCATCACTGTCCTCATGCCAGGGGCTCTGCTCTAGGGGGGAGAATCCTTTGCTGAAAGAACCCAGGAAGCCAAGCAGGGGGATCTGGCAGCAGGGAAAGGCTTTGCTTCCTGTCTGAAGGGCAGGAGGGGCTCACAGGGATCCCCTAGCAGAGGTTTGGGAGGCAGGATCTGTGACTTGGGGAGCTCTCGGGAAGTTTGGCCTCTATCACCATCTTTGCCTCAGTTTCCCAGAGTGCAGTCCCAGATCCCAAACTTTCCTTCCCTGCCTGCCTTAAACACACAAACATTGGGGGTTCCTATTTGGGGATGGGATG
>VZRX01020822.1:0-120594 GCA_013398075.1 Notiomystis cincta
ACAGAGCATTCCGCACCACTGAGTGCTGGAAGGAGAGAGAGACTGAACTAGAGGTGATCATACTGAGGTCTGTCTTAGAACAACAGGAATAGGGATAGTACCTGTGGACCCTTAGCATCCCCACTCTCTGGCCTGACAAAGATTTTACCTTTGTGTATCCACTCTCTTCTGGCATAATATTTCCAAGAACAAGTGGGCGGCCAAAGGCTGTTCCTTATCTTGAATCTACTTTTCTTTAACATGTCGTCTTGTAGTGGTTGTACCCAGTTTGATTTAAAGACTGTGAATCTGTGATCCAATCTTTCATCCTTGAGATGAATTACTGGCCTGATTGTGTTCTGGGATAAGAGGAGTTCTCTGAAATACTTCCTTGCATTAGGTGTATTAAATTCTTGCTTTACTCCTCCAGTTATGACCCTGAGACTTTTCTGTGCTTTGACCCTCTGCTTTATCCTTTCCTTTTTGTTTGGTTCCCCTTTTCCAGGGCATTTTGAAATACAATCACTTTGCTAGAAGTAATGTAACATATAGTTTGGTTGTAAACTCTATCTCTATACAGGAAAAATATTGAGTTTTTTTATTTTGTAGAATAGTTTTTGTGATGTTAACAATAGCAATGCATATATTTGTGTCGTGGGATGATCATGTATTCCTCATTGCCTGCTAGAAGGTTTTTTTTGTGCCTTTGGACTGCAGCCGGGAAGACTCTTCACGGCGGCTCGCTTGACCTTGCAGCCGGAATGTTTGCATATTTTTGCCAAGCTGGAGACTTTATTTTCCTCTGCTGGTGGCGGAGGAGGGGGGCCTTGCTCTCAACCTTTTCTTTTCAGCTGTCGGCTGGAGAGGCACGGAGATCTGCTTCTGCGGCTTCTGCTCCTTTCTGGACGGTTTTCGGCTTGTTTCCTTCATCTGAGACCAGCTCACCATCTCTGGGACTCGTGGTTGGGACCCCTCGACCCGGCGGGGGCCCAGCTGGGCTTGGGCCTTGGGCCTGGGACACGTGAGAGAACTGTGGGGAACCCACCGACCTCCACCTCTGGGAAGGGTGTGGGGGGAACTTGCTTCGTTAAATAAACGGGGTTTTTTTCACTCTCGTTTTGGAAATTCTTTCTCCCGAACCCGTAGGGGGTGGGGGCTGCCAGGACCTGCTTGCTTGGCTGGCAGGAGAGAGGAGAAAGACTCCCTTCCGGGTTGTTTCCTCCTCGATTTGTGTCCAAACCGGCACAATTTGTTTAAGAGTGCAATCACTGCAGCAAAGTAAATTGTAGCTACTTTACATGGTTATATGACTAACAAACACTGTTATCCCACAACCTTTCTGCAAGACACGTCTACTCCTCTATCGTGATGGAAAAGCTGCCATAAAATTGAAAAAGTAGCTCTGCAGGGAGAGCATGCCATGACCTGAAAGCTAACAGCACATTTACTGCTTAATAAAGGATCTAGAAGGAAAAGACACATTCTTCTGTTGTTTGGTACTTTTACTTTCACTGTGTGTCTATTGGAAGATGAAATCTTTTGTGATCCCTTTCGGACAAGCAGTTCAGCTGGTTTTAAGAAAGCAAAGAATAAAACCAAAATTGGTTGTGTCTCTGCCTACTACTGTTTGTAAGGTAAGTGTTGGGGAGGAGTCCGGTCTAATAGCTGGATGTGACAGTAGACACACATGCTAAGGACAGTGCTATTAAGGTTTTTATGAGTGTTTAATTTGGTTTATTTTACTTACAGAAATACTCTGTATAAGCCTTTATAACTTAAAGACTGTGCTAATCTTAGTTCATGCAACTTAACTTGAAATGCCCCCATACCCCACTCAGACTGTGACAAACCCCTTCCTTCACATTCAGTGGCACTTTTAGACTCAGACAGGGAGCTGGAAAACATCCTCGTTATCCAATACAGTTCTGCCTGAGAGTCTGGCTTCTAAACACAAGACACAAAAAAGAAAGAATATTTTTCTGCTGAAGTTAAGTGCCATCCATGTCACCTTACTGGCAAAATAATTCCTTCTGCTTGTTCTTGCTACACAGCAAAAAACTAGACACAAAACATTCCCTACTACATTTGGAGCAGAGGGCAGCCTGGCAACCACACTGGCTCAGCAGTTTTTTTGCTGTGATTCATACCCCAGTTTTACCTGTACCACCACCTTGTATCAAAGTGAGGAGATCAGAGTGACCAAACCCACCTTGCTCTTAAGTAGGCCTCAGGCTTTTCACAGAGTGCCATGATGATATTCCCTGTAGGTATACTTTATTACCTATACGTATACCTTATTTCTTCAAGCATTAAGGATGGGGATTTCCCATAAAATCATGTAGAAGAAGCAGAGAAAATGACAATGAATGCCTGAGTGTGACACCCTTTTTTACAGACCTATGTCTGCACAATAGGCCCAAGAGTGGTTTAACAGGATTGTACTATTCTAAGAAACAAAACAAGATTTCTGTAGGTGTAGAAAACCTATTTGGCTCACTTCAGAGAATTAAATATTATTTAACTCACTATCAATCCAAGCTGTATGGAGAAAATCCATTATCATCCACAAAAGAACTCAGAAAAATGTTAAGTGAAATGTGTAAGGAGACAGGATTAGACAGGGAAGGAAAATGGAGTAAGATGTTCTTTCTGTCTAGACTTAAATGGAAAGACTATTCAGACAGGATTTCTTCTTTCCAAAGGTAAAGAGATTTGATAATTGGGCATTGGGACACTGGTAGGGCAGGTTAGTACCATCTGTGGCTCAGAGGGTGCAGACACGTACGGTTACAGGCAGAGGAACCTCCAGCAGTGCAATAGTGATGTAGGCTGCCAGTGTGACCTCATCATTCACTCCACCCTGCAGGGAAACACAAAAGTACTTGTTGATCCCACACAGCACCACTGGCTTCTCCCTGTGCTACATGTCTACATCGTGCTGGGACAAATTCTTCCTGGCCTCCTTTTCATGCTAAGTCCTTCAGAAGATGCTGCTGACTTCCTCCTGCTTCTGTGACAGCTCACATATATAACTCCTCACTCCTTTCCAACTCAAGTGTTTAAATAACTCTGTTGATCTCAGAGTGGCTTATGGTCAAGTTCCAGCCTGACAAAGCCCATGTGGAACCAACCAGGAGACACATTACCTTCACAGCATTGTTCAGGAGAGTCCCAGAACTGTGGAAACAGCCGTTTTCTTTCTGCTTTTGAGTAAGCCAGCTCAAAGCATCCTGGATGTGTTTTTCTTCTATGAAGATGTGAGGCCAGGCCTGGGCAAAGGACTTGAGGACAAAGGCTGTGAGCCTGAAAGTGATAGAGGAAACTAGGACATTCTGAGTAGGTTCTGTATCCATCAGAGATCATAGGGCCCTTATAACTTCACCTCCATTCCAAACTCCACAATAACCAAGCACAAGAGAACACTGAGGAGTGAGAGGACATTAAAAGCTGAAATGAAAAGCCAGAGGTGCTAAAGTCTTACCAGGTATTTCCAACTTGCCCATAACGTGGCCCAAAGGTGCTATAAGAACCGTCTCGGTGTTTGTACTTCAATTGCCTTTGATACCCTGAAATGATGAGTGAAAATATATTTCAGTTCCTGCTTTTCAAGGAGCCATGCAAAGGAAATGCAGCAGACATGGGACACACTGTCGCCCTTAGCTATGGCACAAATGTGAGGTATGTCCCTCAGCAGTATTACAAAGGAAGTTCAGGCAAACCCCCAGCTCTGAATTTCTCTATTCTTGTGCGCTTTTGCTCTCCAAAACCACCTTGAAACTGGGTATCTGTGGTCATTGCTGCTCTCTGCCCAAGACCTCATGAGGAGAGATAAATGCATCCCAGACTTGAGAGAAACGGTAGAATGGTTCCCAGAGGAGAACTGATTAAAAATGTGAGTCCTACACAGGGTAGGAATGCAGAAAACTGGATAATTTTCTTTGGAGGAAGTGCAATTTTCCTGCAAAAAAAACTGAGTCATAATAGCCCCTTACTAGTCAGCAGATGCCCACTGTGCACTGTGTACTGATGTTGTGTCGGTCATCATGCCCTAGCTAATGTGGTAGAATTCTGCCCTGGTCAAAGATAAGCAATACTTTCTACACCTCAATCCTAAGCAGAATTCAAGATCTACATAAGCATCTGCCATGATTAATGGTTATAGTCTGATTTATGTATTTCGTATAATCCTCTTCTTATGAAGAGATATCCTTAGTTACTGCCAGCCTTGGACTTTTTCTGTGTTCCTTTTTGGGTGCTGTTGTCTCTCACCCTGTACCTCCAACTGAGCATAGGATTCCTTTTTACAGATACCATATACCTCTTCCCTGCCAGTATCCTGTTCCTTTCTAGAGACAGCCTCCAGGCGAGGTGGCCAACAGTGTCCCTCACCAGTAGCCAAGGGAAGGGATTCACAGAAAGGCAAAACTCACCACTTATTAAGTATCCAATGGCCTTGGATTTGACCTCTTCACTCAGTTGCCCTGTCTTGTTCAGATAGTCCAGGACGTAGATGTTGGGTGCAAACAGGACCATGTTCTGCTCCCCACAGCCAAATGGCATCTGGAGGAGCTGGTGAAGGTTCTGCATGGCAGTGCCCATGATGTCACCTGGGGAATGGGACAATTCACAGTATATTGGCCTTTAGACTGAGCATAGCCTGAAGTGGTAGTGTTTCAAAATAGCACGTGGCACTTTGAGGAGGTTTCACTTACCTAGCACTGAGAAATATGCTCTGGCTGAGCCATCCACCACAGTCTCTGGGAGAACCAAGGAGACTGTCTCTGACACTGACTCTTCTGGGATAAAAAGTAGTTTAATTTGGTTACAGTTCCAGATGTATCTACGTGCAAGGGTAGCAGCTATCCATGGATGAGACACTATCCCCTGAAGAGGGGTTTCCTGACTTCAACAAATCCATTCATCTGTAATTTTGCTGACGAAGTTTCCCATCCTGCAAATTTTGTGTAGGGCCTGCAATACGCTCTCACACAGATTGTCATGGACTTATACATGGTACAATCAACTGGCCTTGACTGACAAATACACTTTTTCCAACCTATTTTTCTGGCCTTTTCTGCATTGGTGGGCCGGCCTGGCTTGCTGCAAAGTTGAGTTTGTGATTTTACATCTGTTAAATGAAAGGCTAAATTAGAGATAACCTTATCAAATCTCAAGTACTCTCTCCCTGCATTGACCTGACCAGCCTCATTTCCTAAAAAATATGCTTCTCTCTCTCTAATTGTAGACACTATTACATCCTCAGCTCTTCTCCTACAGAAAGAATTGTTTTTACTAGCAGTTGTAAATATATCAGGTTTGTTCAATTTTATCAGCTCCTGCACCTTTCTTCTCAGAGTGGAGCACACACAAACTTTTTGTTCCCCCTTTGTCTTCAGTTTCTTCCTCAGCAAAGAAAGTTTTGGAAACCAAATAGCTCTTACCAGATGCACAGACCACAGAGTTGTACGTGGTTTCCACCTCAGTCCCTTCCGGCTTGGGGAAAAGAGCAAGAAAAAAAAAGAAAAAAATGAGAAACAACAGCAACAAAGAAAAGGAAGAAATATCAAAAGTAAAACTAAAAGAAATTATTTGAAAATTGCCTAGAAAGTTTTCTCCTCCATGTGCTAAACTGAGGATAATTGAGGACTGTAGCATACTGGCTAATTACAAATATTAAATGTAATACATTTTCTTTTCTCTCTTATTACAGAGAGAAGCCCTGAAGCTTCACAGGTTGTGATGGAGATAACATGCAAGATGATGTTACCAACAGAGACACAGGACCCTGTCATCCAAGGAGCCACCCACTGTGTCCCAGTCTAGCAGAGCTCTTCAGGCTGTGGTAATGGCTGAGTGCCTGGCACACTGGGAGGGTATGTATGCAGGAACTTTAACTGGTGGAGACTAGAGCACAACAATGCACCCACAAGGGACATGCTACAACAACTAAAATTTAAATGCAATGCACAGTCAGCTGGTTAATAATTTCTAGTCTAGTTTTTGAAGTCAAAAAAGAGTCCTTTTTTTTCTGTTGAGATGGGTGAAAATATTTTGCAGAAAACTCAGGAATCAAATGTTTGCTAGAAAACTTTTTTGTCAGAGTTTATTTTAGTGAGATCCCTGCACCAATTTTTTAACCTCTAAATAGGAGAGTTCCCATTGTTTCCTTACTGGTTTCTAGCTTTTGCCAGCTGATATTTTTTCCCAGCATGTAAACAATGGTGTTATTGTCTTTACTTTCTCACAGTTATAATACATTGTCTCTCATTCTTCAGTATGAAAGGACAGAAAAGTATTAAAAAAGCAGGGGGAAAAAAAGAAAAAAGAAAAAAGAAAAAAGAAAAAAGAAAAAAGAAAAAAGAAAAAAGAAAAAAGAAAAAAGAAAAAAGAAAAAGCTTTTCAGATAAACTGTGAGAGAGTGAAATGCTTCTATTTGAAAAGACATCTTCTTGTTTGATTCAGTATGTCATTCTGATATGCAACTAAATGAGAAATCCATTGTTTTGTTTGATTTTCAACAGGAAATTAAAGCATACAAACTGTAATTATTTGCAAGGTTTTCTTTTCCAGATGAGAAAATCCTGGGTGAACAAAAATCCCTTTTCTCAAAGAGCTCTCAGTGAGACTTGGTTCCTGAGGGGGGTAAGAAGATGCCGTGGGGCCACTGGCACACTCATTTTCTCCCTCTGGAATGCACTGCTTGCTGCAGGGAATATTGTCATCTATGTGCATGTAACAATGCAGCTTCAGCCCAAGCATGTTACACTGTATCCATCCCTGCTAATTAATTGTTCAACCTTGGATGCAAATCTCTGATTCCATCCCACCAGGGTTTGCTGTAGATTAATTACCACATTACAATAACAGGATAGGATGAGTAATCTCTCAGACACCTTGACAGGAGTAACTCTAATACTTGCTCAGTAATTTACATTCCCCTGCCATCTGGGAGAAAAGGTTTTACAGTGCTCTATCTTCCCATGTCTTCAAAGAACAATCCTGAAGGCATATATAAAATTAGGAAAATTTCCTGAAATGTTAAACAGCTATTCATGTATTATACATTCAAATCCATTTGTAAATAATAATAATAAAAAAAGCCTAGCAGATAAGCTGTTGTTCTATCCTTACATTCTGGTTAGCAAAACATTTCATCAAGCTACATGAATCCTAGCTCTGCCTTACTGAAAACTGGAATGTCTGCAATGTAAGGAGGACTTATTATTATATAGATTTCCCTATAGAGCAAGCTGGTACCCTTTGTTTGCTAATAGCATCACTGGGAGTCTTATACTGTAGATTAATTTTATGACTAGCAACTTATCATATGAAAAGCTATATTTTTATAATTGCAAAACACTGCTTAAGAAAATAAGAACATAAAAATAAAAGGTTATTTACACTGTTTTGAACATCCTTATTAGTGTAATAAAACCAATTCAAAACAATGATGGTAGTTTTGTTTAGAAATATTTGTAGATTGTAGTGACTGTTCCATATTCCAGAGTACTGGCCATGGGCTGGAGGAGAAGCATAAGCTTTCTACCTAGTGTTCTATTCAGAGCCTATCCCTGCGATTTTTTAGCGGCAAACCCAAGGATTTCTCATTTATCTCTGATGTGATGTGTCTCGGAAAAACCTGTCATTATTGCCTGCCTTATTATTCCTGTCCCTCCATGTGATGTAAGACCCTGCTTTGACTGTGAGATGGCAACATTATGAGTTATGGGCTCTATTGGCCTGCGTTAGATTTATCAATGCTTCTTTTGTAAAAGCTTGCAGAACAAGAGTCCCACGAGCCATTATTGCTGCTCTCATGGCTAAAGCAGAAAACTTTTATCACACAGCAACTCTTGCTGTTACTATTGCTACTTTTCTGTGCCACCAAAATTAGCAGCCCACCTACCTCCACCAGCAGCTGTCTGATGACCGTGTCCTTCCGCCCTTTCTCAGGGGTCTCCACAATGAAGTTCCCACAGGGCTGCTGGTTCTGTAGGGCCTCAGTGGTCACTGAGAACTCCACCTGCCCTGGAGGAAACGGGAGGCAGTCAGCCCTGCCAGGCAGAGCCAGGGAAATACGGGTTTGTGTTTGTGCTGGGAACTCTGTGATTCATTACACAGAAGCTTTTCCAAGAGGAGAACTAAATCTGAGACAGGTTTTTATCTTGATCCAGATGCAGCCTTCCAGACCACCTCCGTTGTGATGGCCACTCAAGCAGGTGTTAGTCCATCAGCATGAAGAGTAGTGATGGGAAAGGTCTCATAAATCAAATGGTCTTTTTCTGGGAGGCTTCAGAGAAAGCAAGCTTTGATTCAAAAATTTCAGACCCAGACACATTAAGACAAGACATTCTTAGCTCCACAAATGTAATGTCTGAGTGCTTTGCATGCATAAGGGAATTTGCAATTTCTATTAAAATATTGAGAAAGCCATGGCCTGTAACACATGGTTTGTTTAGGACCTGGAAGCACTACAGGACTTCTCACTTCTGACATAGAGAAGATCCTTCCAAACATGTTTGGAGTCACCTAGCTCCTCACAACAAAGATGTGATGCCATACATTAATATCTGATCCCAGTATCCTCTTGTCATCTGGTGTCTTACCTAAAGATCTTGGTGTTACTGCCCAAGCCACAGTTTTCCTTTCATTCATGCAGATGCAGTAAGATTCTTCCTGTTTCTCCACTGGTATAGCCAGGAAATGAGAGGATTCAGCCAGAGACACACTGACCTGCCAGGTGTACAGAGAGGGCTCATGAGGCTTGGACTTGCAGAGAAGCTGGAGTTATTGCAGACGAGGCAGTACATGGAATTAGGTAGCGGAGCTGGTTATACCGTGGGACTGAGGACCTTATGGGTATTGCAGAGCAAGAACTGCCGGATAAAGGAGGAAATTACTGAAATTTGTACAGTTGTTGGAAATAAGTGTAGAGAACAGGATCTCTGGAAAGGAAATCGATTGTGGGAAAATGAATAGCACAGACCAGTTGTGTCATGAATTAAAGATCTCCCTCATGATTAGTTAGGTGAAGGGATAAAACATCAGCAGTGGGAAAGCTAGTAAGAGAACAAAGAAGAGTAGAATGAGGGAACAAGGAAAAGTGAAATAAGGAGCCTGAAAATAGCAAACAAAACAGGAAAGACAGGGACATAAAAGACAGTGCCCTGGAATGACTGGATAAGTGCTCTTCCATGTTTCAGCTTCATTCCTTTTACAATAAAAATCTGTATTTATAAAAAATTGAGCAAAAATTATTGAGATTCTGTACTAATCCCTTCTGAAAATTTCTCTCTTTTTTTTTTTTTTTAAATGCTGATAAGAATGGTGAAGCTATATAGCTCTGCTCAGTGTTTTAGGCACAGATGTAACAAATTACAGGAAGTCTGCACATTCCAGCAAATCTTCTGTGAAGTTTTGTGAGATGAGACTAAAGGCTGAACACAGGTATCCACCCTGGTGAACCTGGAATTTCCATGTGGATATGCAACAATTCTGTGATCTCTGAAGAACCCAAGTTCTTTATTTCTATAGAAAAATGACATATATTTTTAATGACAAAGCTGGGGTTCTCAGTAGCAGAGCTTTAGGCTCTGAATCAAATGCAGCTTTCAAATTTTGGCAGAAAAACATATTCTCTCTTCATTTAATACAAGGATTTGTACATATGTACATGTATGTGAAATTATATTTGCAGATCAGTCATCTGGCTTGGAACACCTTGTTAAAAGTGACCCACTGTAGTCTTGCTTAAGCTGTTAGGCTGAGCAAAGATGTAAACTTCCCTTACCCTGATGCAGGCAGGCAGGTAGTTGAACACGGTGGCTTTCAGCGTGAAGGACTCTCCACGTACTACAGAGTAGGGCATGGTGAGCTCGACAAAGAAGGGCTGGAAGGCTCTGAGGGACACTGTTGGGGACAGGCCAAAGCCTGTGTCTGCTGAAGTGCAGAATGCATTAGCTTTCCACTCAGTGATGGTGTCAGGGATGGTCACGTCCAGATCAGCTTTTCCCTCAGAGCTGGTGAGGGATGGAGAACAAATTTCAGTTATATTCTGGGGTTCATCTATTCTCCTCTCAGCCTACTGGCAACATCTGCTGACAGCAAACCCCCGACCAGCTCAGGTATAGGCACTGGCTTTTGCATGCTCCTCTAAAGCATCCTATATTTAATATCCTTAAAAAACCCCTTTGTCTACTTGAAATACTCCTCTCACTGAAATACCGATACATCCACTGAGGCTTTAACCTAGTCCAAAGTTTTGACTTAGTGACCACACTCTGCATTCCCTCAAACACTTACTTCACTGAAACTATGTCCCAGATCCATGTCTCAGGGAAGTACTTCCGGATAGTCTCCATAGGATTGCCTTCAACCGTATCTTCTGCCATGTCATATTCCAATTCTCCATGCAGATTCATTGTAGAGACTAGCAAATTCATTCAAGGACAAGAAGAAAAGAAAAGATGTGTCAAACTCCATTCTAAACCAGGAACATACTTTCCCTCTAGGTGGTGGTTATTCTTAGGCAAAATTTTAAAATTGAAAGAGTAATTTTGACATCTTGGCCATTGGAAACATTAATTTCTCTATTGCCGTCTCAATATTTAATTTTTCTTAATGTTGCTGCTCTTCTTACAGAGATTGGATGGAGTTGAGCATTCTTCTCCCACTGCCAGCAAACCCAGCAGTGCCAAAAGAACCATGTGTGATGATGCTATTGAGGGTATGTTTCTACAGCAGTACAGAATCAAATGTAAAACATACTGTCCCCAGATATTACCACGGCACACAGTTCAACAATCTGGTTGAGGAATTGATAGCATTTATACATGACCAGAAATAGAAGCCACACCTAGCCCTCTGTCTAGAAATTTTTAAAGAGTGAATATGGGTCTTTATATCTCTGGCCATTAGCAAGCATACTGGAAGATGCTTTCTTACAGTGTTGCATACTGTTCTGCCTTATGAAAGACTTTTCCATCAGCCTTGGAAGACTTTACATCTTCTCAGAACAGACAGCTGTCTTTGGCCATAATCTGATGGTAAATCCTCCATCTCAAAACCAAAGATTTGATGTCTTATGAGTAGAATGCTAGAAATTGTCACTGGACCAAAGGCTACAATAGTTTAATTGGTGCTGGGATACTGCACCACAGAAATCAGTAACTGGGAGTTACATAGGTGAGTCTTTTATATGGTCTTTCTAATCTCAGATCTGTTTAAGAAAACAAGCAAGAAAAAGTAGTATCATTTTCCCCTCTTCACAGTCCCTGAACCTGCAGAGAAGTGATGTGACCTACCTAGCTCTTGATAGTCATGTAAGTGGGGAAACTGGGAACAGAACCAAATTTCTTAGCCCCCAGCGGTAAAATTGACCCATGGGATTGTACCACCTTCTCATTTGTCTTGGCCCACTTTCTCCCTAGCTGTTCCTCTAGCTATTGCTAGAATATGGCTGCCTAGAAGCAGATGCTCA
This sequence comes from Notiomystis cincta, assembly GCA_013398075.1. Lineage (NCBI taxonomy): Eukaryota > Metazoa > Chordata > Aves > Passeriformes > Notiomystidae > Notiomystis > Notiomystis cincta. The sequence goes on from VZRX01020822.1 coordinate 11,459, forward strand.
TTTTTAGGTTTTCAAAGCTGGACTCAGATCTGATGGGGAAAAGCCACACTACTTTGTGCTGAAAGACTCTTTTAGTGCCTACAAGCCCTCCCCTGCTGTAGGGGCTGGTGTGGGAGTCACCAAGCACCCACAATTCTACCCAGGCACATCTGGCTGCCTGGGAAGATGCAGGCAGAGGTGGATCAGTTTCATATTTCAGGACTAGGTCCAGAAGGGAGGTATCCTGAATTAGGTCAGCATATCTGAACAAAATCAGATCTGCCTGTCTAACTAATATTCAAAGATTCAAAGACAGAAGGAAAGAAGTGGGGTGGTAAATTTTAGGAGGTTGTGTGAGAGGTAAAACCAAGAAGGTACTAGAACCACTGTAACTCCTTTCCATCATGTGTTCTGGGTAATGCTCGCAGAGTTCAGGCTTATGGATCTTGCTGCTAGTGAAGACTTTTAAGCCCAATTCCTAGTAAACAAAGAGAAAGAAGAACAAAAGATATGCAAAAAAATGGTTTGAAAATAAACTTCATTTAGTATGTCAAGAATGGATGAACTTATGTCTGGTATTGATTAAGGCTGGTATGTAAATTCCAGATAGGCTGGTTTGACACAGATGTGGAGTCTCTATTGTTTTATTCTCATTCTAAGGTTAAATCTGATGGAAAGGTAAGGCCACAGACCTACCTTGAGGACAGCAGCCTGGGTGAAAATGGCATATGTGAAATGCACTGGACTGAGGGTACCCCAAAATTTTGTGCAGGACACTTTGGATGGGTATGTATGGATTTGTGGGTTATCAAATTAATGGATACTTTATTAGAGACCTATTTAAACTAGAGAAAGAAAGCATGAACGAATGAAGAGTTTCTAATATTATGACCCTAAAGGTAATTTCTCAGGGCTGTTTCCTTACCCAAGCCTATTTGCAGGTGTTCCTGCTATGAGGAGACCTTTCAAAGTTTTAATGGTTTAGAGAAGCACTCAGTTATTATTTATGGGCTAAGTAGATGTAGGAACTGGGCCTGGTTATTTTGTCACATACTCCTGAGCAAGTCTACAAAAATTGAGCTTATTTTTTTATTAAAAACACCTTCAGGGCATGTGAGAAGAAGTGAAGAGACTGAATTCCGAAAAGGAACAAAAGAAAAAAATGAAAAGCTGGTGCTTACTTTGAGAATGTGGTAGGCATCCCCTTCACCATCAGAAGAAATGGGTATGTAGAGAAATCCATTTAATGACAGATTGTCAAGTGACACACATGGATTTTCATTGTCGTCTTCCAGGTAGTAGTCCATGTAGCTATAACCTTGACTTTCCTTCAGTGGGAGAAGATGATACACCTGGGGAAATGCAAAAATCAGGAAAAAAATGCAGCAGGGACAGACACAACCTAATGATCCACTGGTAAATGCCAGCTTCTAAAAAGTGTAGGGAATGCAACTATAAAAATACATAGCCCCATGTCTGTAGTGGTGTTGGTGGGTACTTGGTTGGTTCTTGTACTTGCTCATTACCAAAAGTAGCCAAGACTCACAGAGCTGGGAGAAAGCTCATTTTCAGGCTTCATAAGGAGAACACTCTTGTCCACTGCACGGAGGGCACACAGGGATCTTGGAGAAGTATGGAGTTGCAGGTGTGTGTTGGAAGCAGGAAGACCTTCCTTGGGAGCAAAACTCAATCTGACCTGCAAATCCAAAAGGAAGTTCAAGCAACCACTTTTCCAGACACAATTACATCTATTATTCTGACACTTCTAGCCTTGTGAACTGAGCTCTGCTAATGTCTAATGTATATTCATCTTTAATCAATGTAATTAATAAGGATGAGTGATTTTGTTTCTGTCTTGCCCCATTTTTTTATTTTTATGGCTTTGTGGCTTATTCTGGTCACCAATCCTCAGTCAATATCTGGTCAGAACATTTCATGAACCCATTGTGAATTCTGCCTGCATTCTGGAAATCTAAACTGAGCTGCTTTCCACATGACAAACACGAGCTGCATAAACCATGACTTATACTCACTTTATTGGGGAGGCACATTTCAACCTGGAAATCTTCTGAACTGGCAATGACTTCCCAGTTGGGTGAAGTGGTGTACACAAGCATATGTGCCATGGGAGCAATTGCTGCCTCGACAGGGAAGTTCAGCCGAAATGTCCCATAGGCTAACAGAGAGAAAAAAAGGCTATTCGATATGCAAGAGGTTCCAGTATATGCCTTTGCCTTCCGCAGATAAAAGAGTCAAGTTCACTTCCCAGATGAAAAAAGTCAAGTTCACTCATGCTGAATATTTTTAGTTATCAGGAGCCAGAAAACTGACTAAAATCTGTGGCTGTTGCTGAAGACACCTGTGTTCAAAGACTGATTGTGAACTGACAAATGAGATAAGTTTGGAGGGCCTCAATCTGCCTTCGAAATTCTCCCCGGTTACCATCTGGCATAATTTCTTGATGCTCCCAACCCTTTTTTTTTTCCCTCAAACTCCAAGATCTACAAAAAATAGTCGAGGCAAAAAAAGGTAACATGACAGTTGCAAAGGGTGACAGCAGACAAGGCTGCAGAGTGGCTGAAAGAATAACTTGGTGAGGTTACTGCTAAGCAAGAACTTGTCTGGAACACCAAACTACTGCTCCAAGCACAGTAGAAAATGTCCCTCTGTGCTGGACAACTGCTTCTGTCTGGGCCTGAGCTTTATGTCCCAATCTAGACAAGGTGACAGAACATCCCTTGGAACTAGCCCAAGTCTGAGTTTAGTCACTGCTAATAGTGAGGGTACAGAACTTGGTACAGCACAAGAGATCTTTTACTGCCATAATTGTTTCTATCCACTGCAGTGCAACTCCTTCTCACAGACTTGCAAAATGTCTCCCTCTTCTAATTTTCAAAAGACATTTAAAGTTACAGCACAGCCTGTCTCAGTTAATGTGTAATCCCTGGACATTTCCATGAATAAAATTAAATTACTTGATTAGAGTATAGGTATGCATGTGTTTGCATGCTTACAAGGCAAGAATAATAAGAAAAAACAATTAAGGAAAGTGAGAGAGAAGAAGAAAAGGAGACACACTCTTCCTGCTTGTTGTACACATGAATCTCACTTACACTGATTGTGGTAAGCATCCACAATCAAAACAGGGTACAGTGGTCATCAGAAAGTGCTGGTTTTAGGAAATGGCCAAAACATTATACTTGATTTTGGTTGAATTTTTTTAACATTTTCTCATTAAAAAAATAACACCTGTTGGAACTCAGAGAAAACAAAACTAACCCAAACCACTTAATCTAAAAAGGTTTAATTTTGAAAATTCAACCATTAAGTTCAAAGTTTGAATGAAATGTTAAATTAGTATTTGAATTGAAGTAAGTTATCTGCATCCCCCCTGCCCCAAATTATCATCAGAAATATAAAAAAACATAGTTCTGCTCACCATCTCCAGGATTCACAGTCAGATCATGGATGTCAGCTAATATGATTTGTCCCTTGGCCATCACCTGTGAGACAGAGAAATCTTCCTGGAATTGTTGCAGGAGAAGGAATGTTCACTGGGTTAATTGCAGAGTGTGAGCAACACCAAGAAGATGCTAAGCAAGTGCCAGGCTGGAATTTACTGAGTCTTTGGAGACAGAAATATTTGCTCCTAGGAGGATTGTTGTTTCCACATTGATCATACTCATCTTTGATATTGCACATATTACATATAAAGATCCGTTTCAAATGCATTTTGCCTCTAACCACTCATAACTTTGGGAGTCATCCACATATTTTTAACAATTTGGAACAGACTGGAGGTCAAAAAGCCTCCTCATTCCTCTCTCAATCACATTGTGAAACAATATGAAGAAAATCTCACCAGGATTAGTTTTATAACTGAACAGAGTTGGGAGAGGCTGCAAAGAATAAGAACTTGAATAAGGAAACTGAAGTCAGGCAGTAAGCAATAGCATAAATGCTTCCTGTATATTCCTCATTTTTAGAAAAAGATTCCTTTTGCACAGTCAAAAATGCCTTTTATTCAATTACTTTTGATATGGAATATTTATTCCTTAGCATCATATTTGAATTTCAAGGTATGGGATTCACATCTGTAAAAATGTAAGTTCTCTCACTGTTTGTTTACCCACTGTGTGTACATACTTAAAATATGCCACTGGGCCACTGGGATAAACAGATATCTTGTCCTTACATTAATTGTTAGCAGTCTTGAAAATAAGCACATAGACATCTCTAGCACAGGTTTCTATTCTCTTTTTTGAATATCAGCCTAAGTCCCCAATGTTCTGTGCAGTCCACCAGAACTGAAGTGTCTTTTCCACTGATATTATTATTGTTCTCCAAAGCTACTCTCATCTCCTCTACTAGTGTCATTAAATGGGATTACCAGAAAAATAAATTTAGGGAGAAAGACATTCTATTTGGATATTCATTTGATTCTTCCTGTTCTCCAAAGAGAAACTGACATGTCATTGCTTGGTCACAGTTCAACTAGTCTCTCTTCTCTGATTCCCAAAATGAACAATAGTTCTCAATGCAGCACATTATAGTCTGTTCCAACTACTGTGGTCTCCCAAAATTCTGCACACAGAAGACAGAGAAAAGAGAAACATTAGGGAAATCTATTTAGATTGCACTGTTACAGACCACACTTTCCATTTCAAGTGCTCTCCATCATTACTGGCAGTGCTCTGGTTGCTTATCATGGACCACACCTGGAGGTGACACAGTACTTTCTGTGGCCATAGATCAAAGTAACCCCAAATATATCTTACCAAGTAATAAATGACAATTTTCTTCTGCTCCCCTATGGCCTCTGGTGTGAAGATATAGTGCACCTGGACCTCTGCTGAGGAGCCACAACTTAATGTCTCAGGCTTTGGCTCAATTTTGAGGAAGCTCTTACTGAGGGAGTAAGACCGAGTTAGTCTGCGCGTGACATGCTCATAGGATGGTGTCATCCAGTCACTGTCATAACAGTTCAGTTCAGGTTTGTGATCTGCCTGAGAAAGAAGAATAAAAGATTGATAGCAAACAAAATCAGGTATAAAGTCACATAAAAGTCCACAAAAAAAAAAATCTGTATATGTTCTGTGTTTCCCATTCTTAGGGGATGCACAGAAGACACAGAGAAATTAGGTGACTCGCCAAGAAACTTGCCTTATTTTCCAGCTGTCAGAAAAGACTGATAACCTGTGGGTAGATATTTCCCCCGTTGAAGAGAAAGACAGAGGCTTACCCCTGTCTCTGCCACTCACTCGGATTTCCAGGGAGAGTTCTGTGAAGCTAGTAGTGTCTATGGAAAACCAGGATTGTCCCTGTTCATCTGTGGTGTAATTCCCTTTGTATTTGTTTCCACCCACAGTAATCATGATGGTTTCATTGGCAAGTGGAGTATCAGTGCCATCGACCAGCTTCACCTAACAAAGCAATAACAAACTTCAGATTTTAGACTAGCAAAAAAACCCAATACCCAAGTTATACATCCTCTTCCCTCTTTTTGTCCTTACCAGGCAGGATAGCTCTTGATAGAGAAGAACAAAAGAAAAGAGTGTGGAAATATGTGAAGCATGCCCTAAGTCGTCTGAGGGAACAACTGAGAAAATTCTCAGCAAAACAACCTGGTCAGCCCATGAAGATTATCTATTAGGATCCTAAATTCCTCAGTAGTTTTAACTCCCCTGACCAGCTGCATCTGGGACCTCTACCACATATAATCTGCCTCTTGAGCCATGTAACCTGTACTACTCCATCTGATGGGATTGTGCACTTGTGTGTTTGCTATGCCATTCATCGCCCATGGTCCAGAAGTTCCCTACCATCCCGAAGAGTGGGATCCCAGGTTTGTACGAATAGTCCAACAGGTCAAAGCGGATTTTGCTCATGGTGGATGTGATACCACAGGAGCCTGTTCCAGTCATCTGTATTCCTGAGACAGAGCAGAGTAAAGAGGGATTATTAATGAATTTCTAGTCATGTTACTCCACGTTCCTTGTGTTTGCCAGTTCCTCCTGTTATGGCCTGCCATCACTTTGTCTTCTCCATGTGCTACATACCTGTGCCATCTTCTGTGATTTTGCCTTGTACCTCAATGCTCATCTCATATCCCTTGCGTAAGAGCTGAAACACCTTGGTCCTCACCACACCAGAAACACACCCACGAGCATCTGCCTAAGCAAGGGATTGGAGAGAAAACTGAAATTCTGTGAACAAAGTTTGTGCCTTGAGGAATGAGAATAGATACCCCAAACTCAACATGCTTAACTTCTACCCATGAAATTCCAGAACTTCTTCAAGGGTGTCTCCAAGACCAAAACTTGTGTTCAGCCTGTTTCCTAGTGTTTCATCCACACATTTTCTGTGTTCTCTGAGGTACCTGACACAGAGTTCTCCAAGGCCCACACTTGGTTTCCTTGTTAACTTGCTCCTGCCTTAGTTCTGTTTTTCTTCCTGTTTCTTCCATTGTCTTCTCTGTTTTTCTTGTTGCCCTCTCTCCTGTATTTGACTCATATACACCACCACCTCATCATTGTTCCTTGTTCTTTACACAGCCTTCTTCTTTCCTCCCCATCTTTGCTCCTTGCTCCCAGTCAGTCCCTCCCACAAGTTATGAAATTCTTTCAAAGATTCTTTTCTCAATTTGTGGAACAATAGCAAGGACCTCATGGCTGGCAACCGGAGGTCTGCCACCAGTTTCAATGGGGTCAAGTTTTCGTCATCAGTTCTGTTTCCAGTATAATGATCCCCCTCTTACGAATGCCTTCCTTTGAGATGCTCTGCTTTTCCCTGGAGAGATGCTATCTCTGATGCCCTACTATCTCCCAACAGATTTGATCTCTCTTGAGACAACATTGCCCATTTACCTTAAGAAAAAACACTGCAATTTAATCTTGGGACTCACCCGCCTAGTGAATTCTTCACACACAGATTCTGCTTCTTTTCCGTAACAACTTGAAGCAGACTGGGAGAATCTGCGGCATACTTGGACATTCACCAAACCAGGAACAGGCTTCCCATAGGTGTACCTATAATCACAGTATGTTAAACAGATAAGGATACAATCAGTTACAGTCACACTCAGACACATCCCCTTAATGACCTCTGTGGATGATTTCCTAACACTTCTTAAAGGCTGACTAATCTGACATTCTAATGATTTCCGTAATTTCCACAGTGAGATGCTTCCATCATCCATGGAAGAAACATTCATCCTGTCCTAGGTGGGATGTCTCTGCAGAAAAAGATTGACTTTAGAAAATTATTTCAGCCAGGAACATCCTTGTATTACAAATTGCTCAGGGTTCAATAAAGAAACAGAAAGTCAACCAGGTACTCAGAAGGAGAGATTTATGAGCTGGAAATGAGAACACTGGGTTTGCATAACCAATTTAAATAATGTCTGATCTGACATCTTAGAGTATTTGAGGCTTAAGTACTGGCAGAGAAGCTCTAACTGAAGAAATATAAAAACAAAAAGAGAAAATGTGAAATAAACTGGGAAGAGAAAGATGCAGATTTGTTTGAATAATCTTTTAAGGAACACAGGGAAGACCCTTTGCTTTGACTGTTCAGGCCAAACAGCAGACTCAGGACTGACAGAATGAAATAAGTCTGCACTACATGTCTGGAAAAATTTTAGAAAGCCTCCCTGAGATCTTCCTTTGGTCCTCAGCAAAAAGGAGGACTGAGGGATTAGCAAGAGAGATTTACTGGAGCTCTGTGACTCACAGACCACAGACAGACACTGGAAGCTCGTTGTCCTTAATAGTGATCATCTTTGGTACCTTCACCAGGACCTCAAACGTGGGCAGCACTAGACAGGAGAGAGAAAGTCTGGTATGAGAAGAGTGAATGAGAACTGTGTACTACACAGCAACCCAAGCATAGAGCCAGGATCATCTTCATATGAACATCTCTGGGGTCTTCAGAATAGATCGCTACCCCTTCCATAGGCTTTCCCAGCCTTCACTACTCTTTGGGTTCCAAGGCAATTGAGGAATTTTGTAACCTTTACCTTCCCTTATTTGCAGCACAGACTTATGTGGCATCAGAAAGCTGAGCAGATCCCTCGCCTGTATCCATTGAGAAGGACACGCTGGTCCTTGTGTGTTTTGTTCACAATGCATAATTTGCAGCTAGGACTTGGAGTTGCATGTTCACCATCTTTGTAATTTACCACATGGAAATTCCCTGAGTCATTGATTCTCAGTAGGGCTGATTCTTACTGTTCTGGAGATCTAGAGTTGCTATTAGGCTCACTTAGATGCACCATGGGATATTGTCCTGCATACCCAGAGAGTTCAAGTGAATCTAGCCACAGACTCTCAGGTCTATATTTTCAAGTGGAAGAGGAAGGAAATGGAAAACAACCCTGGGTTATACAGTTTAGACATAAATTTGCCTCTAAAATGGGAGGCAAGGCTCAATGCTTCAACCGCAGGGCATATTCCCTCAAAAGACTGTAAGAGAAAGAGCACTAGGAGAGATTCCTAGGAAAAAGACTAAAGGAGAGAAAAATCAGTTTAGTAGGAGGTTAACAAAGGGATGCAACACCTTTGATTTTGTGGGGCATTCAGAATGGTCTTTGTGGGAGGATGAACAGGCCATCTATCACTGTGGCAGGTCAAAGACTATTTGTGGTCAAATTATTCACCATGCCTGACTTGAAGCCAAATAAGCCATCTCCCATGGACTTCAATGGCAATATTTCGGGCACACCCTGCATATTCCAGAAACAGCAGGTCCTGTTCAACATTTGGGCTTCATGTAGAGCCAGTGGAGAGCCTGGGAGTGTGATGCACTGGCCAATCAGCCTTCTCAAATGCACACAGCCTACCCAGAACACACATCTATTATCACCCGAGGAATTTTATTACAGAACTGGGGGCTAAAAGGCTCCCTACAGCAGCATATTTTTCCTTACTCAGTCTCTGCTAGCAGTCTGTTTGTAACATTCATTAATTGTTCTTCAATCACAAGTTTTCTATCAAATGTTTTCTAAGCTTTCACAGAAACAAGGAAGAGCAAAAATGGAGAGGACTACAAATGGAGAAAGAGACCTTACTCAGATGATGAGAGAAGCAAAATAGGGTCACCAAAATATTGTCATCTCTTTCTTCATATCTAGTGCTACTTGCAATACGTTGCTGGACTGCAACCAACTAAGACAAAGTCAGCTGAAATTGGTGCCACAAGCCACACATAGGAATTCTGACATGTCCTGTGCTCCCAAGAGCACTATGAGCAAATACAAGCTCAAGTAGGTTGCAGAGATGCCATAAAGACAGCAATCACTTCTGATACTTAGCACTTTCTTGCTCAGCCCCCATGAACCCCATTGCCTGTATATCCAGTCCCCCCCTTTTCCATGCTATTCCCAGGAAATTCCAAATTGAGCAGTCACAGTAAAAGGCATTACTGTCAAATTCCTCGCCTTACCAAATTCTTCCACACTGAAGGAGTGTTCCACATGGGATGAGAAGCTCTTCTGCACAACTATTTTATAGGAGCCTTGGATGGGGTCTGAGGTGAGGGGGAAGGAGAGCTGTGTAAAGCCTGTTTCTAGTTCCACCCCTTGCCACTGGTACACACGGTTCCTCTGGGGATCCTGCAGGTAATGGTAACAGTGTCACAAGACAGTACAGGAGAGTGCCAGGGACAGAGCAGTGCAGTGTTCAGTGTATACACATCCCAACTGGGAAATGCCTATCTGTAATTATACAACAGTCTGTGAGGTTCTGAAAGCACTTACCTGACAATTCCACATAACTTGCATGCAAGAAAGCTTTTAAACACTTTTAATGCCCAGGCATGTTGTCTCCCCTTCAGCTCTACCTGCAAAGGATGGGGCTGGGAAGCCAGGCAAGACAGACTGGCAAGGTAACAGAAGGGAACAGAACAGATACCAGGAGTAAGTGGAGCACGTGGAGAAAGAAAGGAAGTGTCATCTTCCTTGACTGGCTATACAGCATGCAAAAGGTTTTTTTTTTCCCCTGCCTGGAATGAAGACTGCTAGAGTACCAGTATACAATCTGCTGAGGAATCAGACACCTCACTTATCTATGGGACGGAGAAATGTACCTGTATAAGAGTCCTAAGCTAGTGGTAGGGTGGGGGAATGGTGGCAGGAACAGAGGAAAGTATACTTCCACGTGTAGGCATCCAGCTGAGAGCCTTCCCTTATGTCCCCATGCTCCTCATGCTGGAGCTGAAGTCTCACCACTACTACATCTGTTTATTGCTCATTATTAACTGACTATCAATAATTAATCCCCTCAGCCCCAAATTTCTCGTAGAAATCACTGAAACACCACAGTGGTTCTGTGTAGTTTGATGCACCCTCTTCAGGCTCCTCAGCAGAATGATTAGTGTTTATAGTCTTTCATTTTCTGCCTGCTCTTTGCCTGGCAACAAATTTATTTACTCTAGATAGATGTGTTACTCAAGGTATGTGACTATCTGCATTTACTTCACAGAGATTATATCTCAGGGCTTAGGGAAAATGGAGATGTGAATGACATCTCCCAGTTGGAGGTCATCAGTTAGGGGGCAGAAGAGGGGGCTGTGTTCCCAAGAAGCCACCTGGGAGGGAGGCACAGTCAGTAAAATGCATCCTCTGGCTCTGACAAAATCCTCTTCATCATCACGTTTTAACCCTGCTGAAAAGCTCACCACTTATTGTGACGGACACCACTGGACTTCCTCGGAAGAGGAATTCAAGAAAATGTTTACATAAATGTTTACATTTCATGGGCTTGTGAACTTGTTGCCATTCCTGTGATGTATCTATAGGGAGGGCCTGAAAGTCAGTTTGTTTTTCCTCAGAAATGTGTTCTATTTTTTTTTTTACTACGTAAGCAATAGGTCAGGATATTAGTCCAGAAGTAGCAGACTCATACCAACTTCTGCCTTTGTGCTTCACTGAGATAAATTAGTGGCATTAAGGGTGTGGATTGATGGACATTTATTTCCTTAGAAGTGCTGACTCTTAGGCTGTCACCTTTCTTCACTCCTGCCATTCTTTCCTTTGGTCCAGTCCAAATTTAATGCAATCATGTGGTAATCTGCACTGACAGATCTGATCTGGCTGAAGAAGGTACTCTAGGGTAAACCAGTGAATTTTCTGCCACAGTAGTTTCCCACTCTGCAAGAGTGCCTGGTAGACAGCTGTGAAATCCAAACAAAGGGCAGTGCTGGACTGAGAAAGAGCACTGAAGAAGGGAGAGGGCATGAAGAGGATGAAGGACATGGCCTACATAAATCTAGCTTTAACAGCATGGACAAACACCATGCTTTACAGGACAGAGCTGAAAATACAGATGGCCTTCCTAGGCACATAAAATTGAAGGCTTTCATGGTATTGACACATACACACAAAGGTTATGAAATATTCAGCTTGTTAGGCAAAGACATATTTCTGGAGGCAGTAGAAAAGATGTATTTGTTCTTGCTCCTTTCATGAAATTCCTGTACTCAGTGAAGTATCATCTCATAGAAAGAGAAGAGACCTCATGGGACAGCCCCAGCAAAGGTAGCTTTGAGATGCTCCCTTCCACACCACCCACTGTCTTACTCTTCTTTCTGCAGTATTCACAGCCTGTCAGTGGCCCACAAGCTCTGCAGCTCTTTTCTGGAAGTTTGTTGATGGGAAGAGAGAATGACAGCACACTGAAAGGAGGACACAAAAGAGGAGCACAGCCTGGTTTTGGCCTACCTTCTGCCTCCTCTGCTGTGATGACTCCCCAGCTCTATATGGAGATGGAGCAGAATGGAGACAGCAACCCCACACAGCAAGGAACAATGAAAGGACTGACTACAGAGGATTCATTAATCACATAAACCAAAATAAAATTTGTCTGCACTAATTTCAGGACCTGTCCATGAGTCCTTATCATTAGTTTTTCCAAAAGAAGATATCCCAAATAATAATCGTAAATTTTGTGTTCTCCTCTGAAAAAGTGAGCGCTTCAATCATTGATAGAAACATCCTTCCTATTAACTTTTGCCTGCCACTGAAGTTCAAACATTAATAAAAACCAACAAAATAGACAAAAACTACATGATTGGAAGGCAGGGGATGGCTACGTACCTAATTTGTTTCTTTGATTTTGATAGCTTATTTAACACAGGTCTCTAATTTCAACTACAATTGGCAGACAGAAACTCTCAGTTCTGATTGGGAAGAGGAATAAGCCATTTTAATGACCTCTAGGCAAGTGTAGTTCTGTTTACAGGATTGCTTCTAATAGTTCATAAATTTGTTCCTACAGCACGTTCTGTGATCAAAGAGCCATTGTTGGAACTTATTTTGATGCCCAACTACTCAGCCCTCTTTTAATCAAAGGGAAAATGTCACAGGCCTGTGATTTTTCCCTTTCCCCTCAGCCTCCCTCTACTGCTGCAGACTGGTACTTCTGTGCCTCCACATTCTTCTGCAAATAATAATGTAGTTATCCACTCACCTGAATGTAGACAAAGGGAAACTGTGGGGAAAGAGCAAAGGAAAATCAGTGTCAGAAATATTAATCACATGGAAGTTATTTCCAGATTTGGACTGAAGGGCAGAAGAACAAACTTCTAGAAAGGCCTTTGGGTTCTTCCCTTTCTGTACTTACTCTGTTTCCTTGGTTCTTGGTGGCTGAGGGAATCTTTTCTATAAAATTTTAGGTCCCTGACATTTTGTCTTACCACAGTATGAAAATGTGATGAAGTACAAGTTTTCAAAGAACTTGTCTGCATGAGGAACTGATTGTCAAATAAAGTAAAAGGTGGACTTGCACCCCAGTTCCATAAAATCACTCTTGTCACGCTGCTCTCTAAGTGTGGGATCGCACACACTACAAAAACTGCACATCTGTCACTACCAATGGAAACTTGTCCCACCCATTTTTTTCAGTAATGAGATCCCTGCCATGTCTGCTTAGCCACATACATTCATTTGCAAATCTAGTTTTAAACATCTCTATGCTTTTGAAAAGGGGGATATGTTTTTCAGCCAATAGAGACAGGTGGAGCATGTCCTAGGATAGAAAATAGAACAGGTAAAGTATGGTGTGAGAAAGTATCTTATGCTTTAAAGGCTGTGTTCAGTGGTTCTGGATGATGACAACAGTGGTGTTAATTAGGAATTAAATCTCCTGGCTAACAGCAAGGAATTAAGGCCCTACCTTCTCATTCAGCGGGTAGAAGTCTTTGTCCAGAGAGACAATCCGAAACTGAACTGAAGGGTGTAATAGAAAAATAGGAAATTCCACTGTTAAATTTGTGGCCATCACCAGGAAGTGTCAATGTTTCAATAATTTATAACTGAGATTCATTCCATGGATCAACAGGCTCTGAACTGAGATCTCTAAGTAATAGAAACAATTACTTCAGGCTCTTTCTCTTACAGATAGTGAGGGGCAGATAAATTTAGAAGGATAATCAAGTCTTGGCTGAATTGAATTATCTCTTGGGAGTGCCTGTCCTGCTTTGTTGATTCTGGTGCAGCCAAGGGAGACTGTGCTTTGCAATATTCCTAGTTTTGTGTCTCTAGTTAAGTAGAATGAATTGGAGCCTGTGCCTACATTTGGCTGAGGTGCTGTGCCTGGAGAATGAAGATTAGGAATTATGAAAGTGCCATGAACTAGATCTCAGCTGACAGAAATATGAGTTAATAAGTGCCTTAGATTCCCCCCTGAAGACATCTGAAAACTTTAATATGAGTATGGCACCTCTGGAGAATGAAGTTCTTAAGATTTTATACTGTCAAGAGTCAACACCAGACCAATTTCCAGTACCTGTCTGTCCAGGCTTGTAGATGGGTTTGTCTGTTTGGACGAAGACCAAGCTTTCAGAATTCTTGACCAGCACTGACTTGCGGCTCTTGAACTGCAGTGTGCTCCCTGTCACTGCCACAGTGAGAAATGCCACTGATGTGCTATTGGATTTTGGAAGCTAAGAAGAATGAAGAGGATAACTGCTTTACTGATCCACCCCATTGCACTGAGCGTTGAAGGAAGGAGCGTTAGCTGGGTCAGAAAGTTCCCTAAAGGGACAAAAAGGACTCTGTGGAGGGAGCAAGAAAAAAACCATGATTGCCTTCCTTCATTTATATACTCAGAGAAATATTGAACCTGATCTTATTCCATCACATGATTCATCAAAATGAAAATTAACCCAGATTCATTAATTAGGATATGGAACCTGTTGCTTACATTACTCACCAATCAGCCTTCTGCAGCAAAACATTGTGAATAAGCTCCAGAAGCAGCCAAATGACTTCATGGACTTCACTGTCTTTAACAATTCCCCAACATCTACAGTTTTCAGTCCGTGTTGATATTTTTCATCTCAGACTTACACAATATCAAACAAACATGGGGCAAACATCAGTCAAAGTTCCAAAAGACTTCTCTAAGTCATGCACACAGAGAATTATCATGTGGGACACAGAATTTGATAATGGGGGAAAGTTAGTCCTCATAAGACCACCACAGTCAGTTATGCACATTGAATTAATTGTTTTGTTTGTCTTATCTTAGGGGTCTCTGATTGCAGTGTGTCTTATTTATCATTTCTGGACTGTTTGGATCTATTATGCCACACCAATAAACACAAGAGGTCATCCGAAGAGGATGAGATACTCACAGAGAAAGGGATGCAGGTGAACACGTCTTTCTCTGACACCACATCATCAATCAAGCTCCTGTTCTCCCCTAGATACTCGAGTGAGGCACTGAGAGTCACAGACTCGTTCAGATGGGTCAGCTGAACACAGATTTTCTGATGAGAATTCGTGTGTATCAGAAAGGGCACCAATACCATGTACTGCCTAGGAAGAGAGGGAAGCAAGAAAGATCAGAAATGTGAACAGTTTTAAGGCAACAGTATTAAGTGAAATTAACAAATCAGCATGCCTAATCCATTGCTATCCCTGCAAACTGCAGTGCATATAGCATGAGTATTCATTTTATTTTGGGTTTATACATATTAAACAGTCTAAATAATTAGCCTAAAAGCAGGAAAATGCTTGCAATAGAAGGAACAATTCCTATGCTAATAGAGAGTGCTTTACAAAGGATGTTTTGTTTGGCTTCACAGCAGGGAGTAAGGACAGTTTGAAAGGTTTCAGGCTGTTAATTGAATTTTGTATATCCCACAATCTCCTTTTGATACTCAAAGACATTAGCTAAAAACATTTGAGGAAAAACCCCACCCATTTGTCTGGCTGCTCCAGTCGTTGCCTATCCAGGTTTCCTAATCCTTCACATGCTGAGCAAAGATGTGAGTGCTTGCAGTTTGGGACCTTATTAAGACAAGCACACAAAAGATTTCAGAGTGTAGTGTTTTATTGCAACTCAAGTGTACTTGCATCTTCAAAGAGCTTTTGACAAAGGTCCCTCACAAAGAACCCTTAAACTAAGCTGCCATTCAATAAAAGGGATCATTTTACTAATAAATCAAATTATTAATTCTGCCCTGGATTAATTGGTTAAAAGATAGGACAGAAAGGGTAGGAACCAGTGAAAACCTCCAGAGTTTGTGTTGAGACTCTTGTTCTTCAGTACATTCCTAAATTATCTGGGAAGTATAATTTTCTCATAAGTGTGCAAGATAGGAAAATTCTAAAAATTGACTGACATAATTGTGGAAAATATGGTTTTTATATGATAGAACGGAGTAGCAAAAATAGCAAATGAACTGTTCATAAAGGGAAAATAATAAGCAAGCTCCTACCACTCAGACTTGAGCACTCTTGGTCAGTGTTTGAAAATTCTCAATCAGTAATAAGTAACAAACAGATTGTTGAGAAGTGTTCAGAAAGGAATAGAGGACAAATACAGCTGCATCTACTCAGAGCTACATTTTTGCCTGGGCTCTGAGATTTTTGGGGAGTCTTAAGCTACTGTGGAGGCAATGGAATCCAGGCAGTACCTGCATTTCCTTCACCATGAGGCACTGGGATGAAGTTTAGATAGGAGCCTGCTGCTAACTCTGCTCAGCCTGTGCTGCTGCAGAAGCTGTGAAAGGAGGGAACTCCAGCCTCCCAGAGAGGGAGTTACAACTTGTCACTCTCTGCTTTCTCCAGGGTCTCCTTTCTTCCACAACCTTCTTACCACAGCTTCAGCCCATGCTGCTTCCCCTAATGTCATTCCCACTGTCCCCTGTCATTTGCACTGGCAATGTGACAATAACATCCAGTCTACAGAAAGGACAGCATGACCTACTTCGTGGGGAATTTGGCCTCATTTCCCTTCCTGTTCACTGTTCTGCTGAAATTTTGGCTAACTTGCAGAATTTCCCCTTAGGCTGGCTTCCCTGCCTTTGAAACAAGGATATAAACCACACTGTTTATAGACCTCTCTCTTTAGGTGTTTTGAGATGAGCTGTTGAAAAGAGACAGATGAGTTAAGTCACTATATTTAGGTAACTTTGGTCACAAAATCTATGCATAGACATTCCAGGACAAAAAGCATCTGGACTGACAAAAGAGACCTCAGCATGCAACGAGCTGTTCTGACAAGAGGCAGTGACTCTGACAGAGACGTGCATCAAGGAGGAATAGGAGACCCTAGAGAGAGTGGCTGAGGCAAAAATGATGAGTTTGTATATACAGAGAAGGCAATACTGTAGCTTAAGGTGGAATAATGTCTGTCTGTGTATTTACTTTCAGCTACTTACTAGAACAAGCACCCAGCCAATAAGGCAGTGAATTTCATCAGCCGAAATCCACACCTGCCCATTTAAGTGTCATATTGACCTCACACTTATGACCATATGCAGAGTACTCCCAAGCATGTCCACTGCCTTGTAAAACAGCTTACATGCACAACCACATACCAGAGTAGGTGAACAATACCTTTGGCTGCATTCTTCCAAAATCATAGAAATTTTGGTGAGAAAGGACCTCTGGAACAGGACTTTTGCAAAGGATACCACAGATGGAGTTTCTACCATCTATCTGGGTTACCTGTTCCAGTGCTGCACTAAACTGATGAATATGTTTTTTTCTAGTATGTAATCTGAGTCTTAATTGTGTCTTCTGTCCAGCTGGCCATCTCTGAAAGAGAAATAGCAGCAGCTATTTCTACCCCTCTTTCTCCTACCTCTCAGCCTTTCTTTGTTCTTCCCTCCCAGAACGGGACTCAGGTAAGGGACAAAAAGTAGCCTACAGGAACGATGGAGAGAGACTATTGCCAAGGGACAGGACAAGGGGGAATGCATTCAAATTGAAAGACAGTAGGTTTAGATTAGATATTAGGGAGAAAATTTCTTCACTGTGAGGGTGGTGAGGCACTGGCACAGATTGCCCATCCTGAGGTGTTTAAAGCCAGGTTGAATGGAGCTCTGAGCAACCTGGTCTAGAGAAAGATGTCTCTGTCTATGGCAGGGAGCTTGGAACCAGGTGATCCTTAAGATCTCTTCCAGCCCAGGCCATTCTGTGGTTTTATGAATCTGTGTTGCCCAAAGGGCTGAACAGTATGGTTTCATTCCCTTTCCCCCCGACGTTGGGCAAAGATGAATTAAGATTACTTTATTACTTAGTTACTTCAGATTACTGTAGGGGGACCAGAGAGCTCTGCCTGACCCCAAAGCAGACTTTTTTGGCTGATCTACCCCAGAAGCACCCAAACAGAGCAGACGAACGAGAGGTTGATGGTGCAGTGTGAGTCAAAGGTCCTGCAGCCTGACCCCGTTAGCACCTCACCTCTGACCACACAGCATGTGGCAGCAGTAATGCTGCACCTTCTGCCAGCACTATGGCAGTGCTTGTGGGCATAAAATCCCTGCAGCAAGCATTACAAGAGCCGTGCTGGTGAGAACTGTGCCTCTGCCAGCACAGCAACAGGAACAGCAGCCAAGGTCTGAAGAGAGAGACTGTTCCCACCCAGATAGATAGAGGCTTCAGAGCAACACTCTCTTGGTAGCAAGGCTGGGGTGGGCATGCCCGGCTCCAGCCCACCTGTGCCATGCCACGCTGCCCCTCTCTCTAGGGCTCAAGCTCCAGCCATGCTGCTGGGCTGCACAGGCCTGGCGTGGATGTCCAGGGAGGGCGCTGGCACCAGCCTTCCTGCTGGAGGAAGAGAATCTAGGTCACAGATGCTCTCTGAGAACAAGTACATCTGATGCTGCCAAGGGAAACAAACTGGCAGGAGAATGGGGAACAAACTGGCTTGAAAACAACAGGAGAATGGAGAGAAGTAACTCAGTGATTGAAACAAGGATACTCCGGGAAAGGTAAGCACCTGGAATCCTGCATCTTGCCCACAATATCCCAGGCCCTGAGAGGTTTCTCGGTAGAAACATACTTAAGCAAAGATGTTGTGAGGATCCAGGTCTGGACTATCAGGCAGCTGCAGGGCAGGACTGTGGGCACTGTAGGCAGAGACTGAGGGGAGCATGGAAGGAGGTCACTGGCAGAGATGGTGGTGGGGAGGGGTCCCAGGGCTGGAGAGCCAGGGGATTACAGGATGGGAGTGGGGAGCACTTTCAGAGCTGTGCAGGAAACTCAGGGCTTGGTTATTAATGGGAAGAAAACTGAAGGAAAAAGGGAGCACTTAGACCTCCCTCCCCCCTCCGAATGTGTAGCTTACGGTTCTGTGTTGAGAGGAGTATTTCCAGGAAGAAAGAAGAGAAGGAGGAGGAAGATGTTTGGTTTGCTGGGTAGCTTGTCCTTCCCCATGGTGCAGAGCAGGTCGTGGCAAGCCAAGCAGTGCTGCTGTTTTCCTGCACCTTGTAATTCTCCTCCACTCTGTGCTCTGTCAGCCTCTTTATAACCGCTCTCTGCAAACAGCCCAGGGGCTGGAGGAGATAAGGGCTGGGGGCCAGGGCCCATCTGGAAAGAGGGAGAGGCAGTAAGGAGGAGCTGGAACAGAGGGACAGTATTTGGCCAGAGACTCTGCAAGTGGGGGAAGGGTATTTATTTGGATAATGCTTATATTAGAAATCTTTGAATGATTCATGCCCTGTTTTCCTTAACCCATCAGAAATCCACAGTGTTGGGGATATGAACTTTGCATATGGCAATATTCCTTCTGGGCAGCATCCAATCACAGCAATCTGATTTAAATTTCCACAATATTTACTTCACAGTTCTTCTTCAGCAGCATTTTAAAATATATTATTTTGAGTTGAGATGACTGACACAAAAGATGAAATTAGTAAGTTAATACAGACCATCATGAATATTGATAAATTCTCACCACAGCATACCTTATTCTGCAAAGTTTCTTCTGAGCCATTCAGTCCTTACAGCTTTGCCTGGCAAAGATGACACAAAAATTTGATGTGTCCTACACCTCCAAGCTTATGACCCTCCAAGCTTTATTTTCCCTTGAAAATAAAGTAGGATATTTAGCTGTATGATTTTAATCACTTTAACCCAATTCTGGTATAGTTTCCTCTGATTTCTTTTTGGTTTCTATTCTTTAGCTTTGTAGGTGACTGCCAATTGTCCAATAACAGAGTGGCTCGCTGGTGACTGCAGTTGCAGGAAGAAAAAGTACCTGTGGTTGGGTGTAAATGCTCTCTGTACTATCACAACAGTAGTATATTCCTTGCCTGCTGCAGAAGTCTTAAGCAGTTTCGGAATCTCTGTTACCAAACGTAAATAATCCCAAGAACTTGTTTCTCTAATATGATCCTGTTCAGTCTCCTCAAGGACTGTAGCACAACACTCAACTCTCAAAGCCTAAGCCAAGCAATAAATTGAACTTTAACCTTTGTCTTTGAAGAACAGGCATGTGTGAAAAGAAAAAGCTGAGGAAACATTTCTTGAAGACACTGGTATCATACCTAAGGTGATCCGTGCACTTTCACCTAAGAATTCCTGTTGGAAACCAGAAGCTCTAGCAAAGGAATGTCTCTCCTTAGTGCCCACACCAGCTTTGTATGGTGACAGGTGAGACAAAAAGCACTGTAAAACCCAAGACTTGTATTAACAGCTCTGGTTAACAAAATTGTATTAGCTGTTCAACTAAAGGCTAAAAAATTATTACAGTAGAGAAAAAAAAAATCAGTATTGTTATTTTAAAGCAAATCCAAATTACGATATTAGTTTTCCCAGCCTGTGAATCTAAAGCAAACAAACCCAAAGCAATTTATTTTGTGTGACAAAATGTATGACAGGAAAAAGTACTCAGATAAATCAATAGGAGTAACAGCAACACCCAAAGACATAAAAAGGGGTTGTCATTGTACAAGAGACAAAATACTTAACAGGCCACAGTGAAGGGAAGTTCGTCTATTAAAGAACCTCAGACAATATGAACATTTTACAAGTTGCAACATGCAGGAACAGGAAGATACACGGTGAAACGAAATACCACAAAACGGCTTCATCAGCTAAACTTCAAATGAAACTGAAAATGTGAGAATGAATAAAGATCATTCACTTTAGCTGCTGGTTGAATAGTTTAAGTTGAAAGAAGGGCCCAGCAGCAGATGAACTGCCTTTCCCAGATGTGGACAGCTGGGCTGTCAAATATAACTCATATTTCTGTGTTGTCATATGAACAAATGAGTAAATTCAGGCATGGCAAAACCAACAGTGAATTATTTTCATTCTAACGCACTTTGTAAATTAAATTGTGTTGTTGGCTGAATTTTATAAATGATCCTGTGACCATATTTACGTGATGTGAGGTGGCCATCTGTAGGGTAAGCCATATACAAGGCATATAGGGGTTTTCTGTCTTTCTCAGCTGTATTTTAACAAATATCCACTCTATGCATAAACTTGCTCTTGCCTTAAAGAAATTTATACGTTATGTTGCAAAAAAGGCTATAAACAAGGTTGTTTACCCTTAGGCATGAGAAATCTACAGTGTGTCTTATACTTACAGTACACAGCACACACAGAGTAGGATAAATTGTTGAAATGCTATCATTAAATCCATCTAAGGTAACTAGTGAATGGTATCTAATAATTTTAAAATGTGTAAACAGGAAACTGTTTGCATGTTACCAGATATTTTTTTTGATATTACAGAGAATTGAAGATAATCCCCCATGTAGTAATGAATGACAAGGTGTTTTAATTTATACTTTTGTACTACTCAGAATATTGCCAAGGAGGGGGGAAGAAAAACTCAAAACATTTACAAATGTGTCTGAGAACAGCATTCAGGACAATCAACTATGGTCTCTTTGAGTCCTATGACTCTTCAGATAAAACTACCATCTAAAAGAGACATATTAAATGCATATAGATTTTCTGTTTATCTCTGGCTGTTAAGTTATTGTCTGGGCTCCCTCTCTCCTCAGAGGAGGTACAGGCATCTTGTGCATCTTATGAAGGCTCTTTTCCTGGCCCTAAGGTTATGTTCAAATCAGGTTGAACGGTGTTGGAGCCAGGCCTTCCTCAGAGGTGCACAGTGGCAGAAGCAAAGGCAGTGGGCCAAGCTTCATACAGAGAAACAATGAGCAGATGGAAGCAAAACATTAATTTCTCCCAAGGGCTATGAAACAACAGAAAGGTACCAACAGGGGCCATGAGACCTCCACCCCCAGAGACCATCCACATTTCACAGCACAAGGCCATGAGCAGAAGTGCCAGTGTAGAAAAAACCTATACTCATAATGTGTAGCCATTTCAGAGACTTCTCCCATTTGGATTTAATGCTCACTTAGCTATAAAACAGTAAAACTCCAAATCACTGCCTCCCTCTGGAAGGCTACTCAAAGAAGGCAGTGCCAATGCCACCTCCCTGTGGCATGGCCCATGCTGTACCCAGCTGGTGTAACACCCATGTGCTGCAGAGGTGTGCAGGGGCTCTTGCTCCTCAGCCCAGTCTTCCAGAGCCTGCTGTTTGAGCTGAGGTGGCCAAAGGGGAGGGCTTTTCCTTAGCTCAGCTCCTGACTTGCTGGGTAACATAATGCAAGGCCATTGGGCTCTCTCTGTGCTACAGCTAAGCCAGATGTTTGGTACCCAAGACATGAGCCTTTTCCCAGTGCAGAGAAGAGCTGGAGCTCAGCTGATGTTTGTCCAGGATTTTGAGGTGGAGGATGCTACAGGAAAGCCAAACAAGAAAGTCCTAATGGAGTATGAGACAAGGAAATCAGATTTAATCCTTTCCCCTGCACCTCTGCTTTTTTCTGTTTCAACTTGTTAGGCAGGGCAGAGCTGACATTTCAGGCCAGGAGAAGGTGTGTGAGCCATGACAGCGTAACACAGCTGGAGAACACACCATTTATCAGGAACATTTTGAACACAGTGTCCTGCTACAAAGCCTGGGACCAGGACAAGACCTCACCCAAGCAGCCGTGGGCTCTGAGAAGAGAGCCAGCTGTGCATCCCACAGTCAATGCACAGGACTTCCCAGATGTGCTTTACCTTGGCACAGACCTTGGGAACACACCTTGCCTTGACAGCAAGGACAGCAAGGGGAACCAGCGGGACCTAGAGCTTATCACTGCTAGAGAAGTGAAGTAGAAAACATTGCACAGTTATGCAATCGCTTCCAGTAATAACCCAGCCTTAACCTCCCTGTGGGTAGTGAGTCAAAGTGTAGGAGACTGAAAAAATGTGAGGTTAGCACTTTGGCAGTGTGCACAGAGTCCTGTTTATACCCAGTGGTGATTTTTTATTCCCTTCACCTCTGACTGCCAAATTCATATGTAGCCTCTCATCTCTCTCAAACAGGAATTCTTAAATCTCCCAGCTGCCAGGTTATATACACAGTGTGCTAGCATGGGGTCCAGAAGCCCTGCTGAAATCATGTTCTTAAGGGACATCCTGGTTTGCCCAGGAGGAACAGTGTTGTGGCAGAAAGGAGATCAGTATGCCCAGCTGCAAGAGTATCAATAAGGGGAAGAGACATTCCCTTGAAGGAGGCTGTTAGGTCCTGTGTTCAATGTAATGCCTTGCATTCAGGATTTCCTTGACTCTCCAAAGGTGCCCCTTATGAGGTCAAGCAGAAAGAAGCTTTCTCTTGCTGTGAGCTACAGGATTAGCTTGCACTATGTTGCTTTTTCACTTGAAAACATCTGGAAGAAAGTTTTCATTGTTGCTCTGATTAATAAAAAATTCAAACGAGTGATGTTCCTCAGGAAGTCCTTCTCTGACATTCAGTGCTTCACAGTCAGTGGTGCTAGAGATGTGATCATGCTTCTGTGCCACCTGACTGATGAATCAGATGGTGGGGGTCACTTCAGTGCAGACAAAGCCCTGCCTCCCTAACTGTCTACCAGGTACAAATGAACTCAACAAAGAAATAATCAGAGAACAAGGCTGAGTTTTTTCCTCAGAGCAATTTGACATCATTTGTTGACTGAAGGTTCTTCTGACACATTTCTGGTCTTCTCTGATCATTGAATTGGTTGGTCATTACTCACACTTCATATTTGACATAGGTGCTGAGAAGAAGACCTGAACATGTAAATCATATAGCTGATATCTTGCTGTACCATTGTCTAATAGCTTGGCACTATCACCTGTGACACTGCAGGGATCACAGGGGATTTGAATAAAAAGATGGAGCAGCCAAACTCCCTGGACTGAGGACTCCTTTGTTTAACTCTAGCTAAGCATTTGAGGGGCCTAAGCAAGACAATGCTTCTACACTAGAGCTCATCTTTCTGGAGAGACCCATTTTTTTCCTCTAGATTTTGCATCCTGCTGCCTGCACGGTGGATGAGACTCATCTCCTACTGTGAAAAAGTTTATGTTCACTTTTCAAAGCAAGTCATTGTATGCAAGTCATATGGTCATTGTAACTCTCCTTCTTAACTAGGCCGTAACATCAGCCTTTTGCAGATCCTGGAGTGCAGACTCCACATGAGCAGCAAAACAATTCTCATGGTACAAATAAACACTACAAAGAATTATTTAACACAAAAGGGAAGCAAGCTTGGCAGAGCATTTTCATCACAGACACTGTGATGTGATTATACTTTATTAATTCTTTTTTATTAATAATAATTGCATTTCAGAACAGCTTTCAATGTACTTCTAGCAGAGCCATGGACCCATAGGAGATTCAGAAGCTTCACAGCAGGTGGAACACTGGCAGATATCCACAGTGAAGGTGGGAGTTTCCCATTTATTGCAGTATTGCTGCCTGAGTTCAAGGTCCTGCACAACAATTTCAGCTTTTTAATACTGAGATGTGCAATACCAAGCACAGCAAGCCCGTGCATGCACCTTTGAGTTGGCAGCAGTATGGTATCTCATAGCAGCTCTTGGGCCAATAAGCCTGATTTTATCACTTTTTTTTTTTTGCTTAGTCTGTATGTCTTAAAATTGCAGTAATTCTGAGACCTGGAACACTCCCCAGATCCCTGGCACCTCAGGATTATTAGATGACAGAGGAAGAAATGACATCCAGTCTAGTGAGTGTCCCTGGCTTGTTCAGTTCACAATTATTATACTTGGTTCAGTTTCATGTGCGCGGCACAAAACTTAGAGCTGAAACACGACACTGAGGTTCCAGACATCTTGGAGGTGTTGGAGTCTGTTTTAAGAATATTGCTGTTTCCTGTGGGAGTAAAAGCAAGGAAGACATGATCTAGATGTAAAACTCTGGAGCAAGAGTGTGAGTATGGGATATTTATTAGATCTGACTGCAATCAGCAATTACCTCTTGGAGTCAAAGGATAAAATCGGGTAACAAACATTACATTTTCAGCACACAAAGGAAGACACTGCAGTAGGAAAAGAGCATTTCATGTTTTAATAGTCAGGTTTGGCCTATCAGGAAGGTAAGGTTCCAAAAGAATGACAAAATGCACTTTCTCTTTTTTCCAGGACCTTGTTTCTTCCCAGGCAGAACAGAATAACATATTTGGCCAGACCTGAGGGAATTTGTATGAGTTCCGTGTGAGATGCTGAGGCATTAACTTAATTTGCCTTACATTCCTCAGAAAGATATACACCCTGTGTCTATAGTCTGCTCTCCTTTTCAACCTTGTTACTGTAACTATTGATTTCTCTTGCTTTAGTCCAGCCTGATGCTTTAGTAAATCAAGTCAGTTATTACAATCTGGGCTGTGCCAGGCATAAAAAATTCACAGCCTTTCTTTCTTTCCTCCTTTTTCTCCTACTGCCAGTGATGTTTTAATTTTGGAATTCTGCATGGAGATCAGAACTGTACTCAAAGCTATTTCATGTCCCACAAATCTCTCATCTGTGGAACTTAAGAAAATCAGTATCATGAATATCCTGCATGGCCAGCTCTGTGGAGTTCTAAAACTCAAATTGTTTAGAGTATTTTGCCAAAAAAATTGATTCGGGGAGAGGGGTATTCTATGTTGACCTGATGATAAATTTTCATCGGGAAAAAAAATGCAAGCCCGCACGCAGCTTTTAGCAAATCTCCTGGTGGAATGGATCCTGGCGAAACACACCCTGGCCCTCGGCACTTGAGCAATTTTCACTTGAGTTCCTGCTCGGGGCCTTGCTCGGCGGCTCCCGTTGCCCCCCCGGCTTCGCGCCCGGTGCCTGCCTCGCTCCGTTCCCGCTCTCGGTTCGCGGGCGGCGCGGAGCAATGGCGCTGGCGAGCGGGGACCCACGGCATTAGGAGCCGGCGGGATGAGCGAGGGCTGCCGGCGCCGCTGCTGCTCCCCGGAAAGAGGAGCAGCATCCGTGTTTCTTTCCGGAGCCCTTCCGATGCTGGCTCTGCAAGTGTATTTTGTTTGCAGAAACCACCTCGGCTCCAAGCATGACGAAGTAGGGGATGACAAGAGGTGCAGGAAAAAGGGGGAGGCTTGCTGCTGTGGTTGGTACCATGATCCATCGTGGCCTGGTTTGGACAACTCTGGCCAGATTTGTGGACTGGAGGGCTTGGCAGGGTAAGATCCAGGATGTGGGACCAGGCACTCAACAGGCGTGGACTGCAAGCTGCCCCTTTCCCCACCCCGTTCTCTGCTAAGCGTGATGCAGAGTCACTCTGTGATGTCCACATCTAAACCCCTACTCTTTTGCCACAGGGGCAAAGGCAGTGCCCTCTGCAGAGGTAGGCAAAGGTGAGGGGCTGCCCAGCAGCCACGAGCAGTGGCTGGCATCTCTGGATGTGGGAGGGACTGAACACGACGTGCATGGCTTTAGTGGCCAGTGATTATGAGCTGCAGCTGAAGGAGGAGGCAGAGTGCTGCAGGCAGGACTGGCATGTTCGTCTCCTCATCCTCCCCCAGCCAGTAGCCATGACATGGGGACTATCATTAAAATGCCTGTTCTGTGACGCTGAATAAAAGCCAATGCTCAGTGTAAAAGGGGGGTTTATTGGTGGAAATGTATACATGATTATGCTACAGAACTGGAGAGATGTGCTGTGAAAGGAAACAGAGAATCAGACACTAGCTCAATCAATGTCAGAGTCCCACCGTGATTCCTAAGGTGCAATGGCCCTTTCCAGGACTTCCTGACAGAAGAAAATAGGGTCCTTGGCCACTTGTTCAACATTTATGATGCTCCTGCAGGTGAAAAGAAAATAACCTCAATGAGAACAAACCAATAGCTGCAGGTTACAAAACACAGGGGTTTTCTTTCAAGATACAGGCTAGTCAGTTCTTTCTGTGCAGAACAGACAAAAGCTGGACCAAGGTCTTGCAGCAAGCTGTGCCTGGACTCCTCAGAAACTGCTCCTCAGCCAAGAGCCAGCAGAACTGCTGTGCTGAGCAGCTGACTGCTGAGCTGACCTCCTCTACCAGCCAGGCAGCATCATACCTCCGACTAGTTAATACACCACCTCCATGATTCATGTCACCTCGTGTTCTCCTCAAATAATGTATTAACTGTCCAAGAAAATGTTTCTGTTAGTCCATGCAGAAAACCTTGCTTGAGCCCAGGAAGCATAGGCTCCAGAGGGAAGACTTTCAAGGATGACCATAAGTAAATGGTTATTTGCTATGTATCCCTGCTTTTAGGGAAACTTTGAAGGTATTTTGCAGTCTTTCCATTATCCTGCATTTTGGCTTTTATTCTAGAAGCTAAGCTCTTCCCATGAAGAGCAACATGGTCCCCACTTGGATTCCATTGGTGCCATGGGACAGGATCTGGCTACTGTCACTGCCTGCTCTCTGAGAAGGCCCATGGAGACGTCATTTCTTTGAGAATACTCAGTCTGCTCTTGCTGCTTTATTCTTCACTTTCTTATCTGCTTGTTTGGTTATTTTCTGGCTTTCACTTACCTTTTTGAATCCTTAGTCCTTATCTGCAACAACCTCTTTGCAAGGTGATGTGTATTGAGCAACAGCATACTCTTCTGGAGAAGAAGGATAGAAATGTTCTTGTTACCCTGGAGAACACTTCTTGTGCCTTTCCCTGGAGGTAGATATAACCTATGTATGCTTAAACTGGAGATACTCGAAATTCTAGTGCATGTATTTTCATAACTTTTTAGTCATGCCTGTTGGCCACCTTGGGTATCAGACCAAGGTCATTAAAGTGAAATGAATCTCTCCCCTGGCCCTAGATTCAGATACTGATGGGGTTCAGAGGAGTGCTGGTTGCAGCAGGGCTGGTTCTGGGTCTCCCTTAATGCACACTGTCTCTGTCCCTCCCCCACACTTCACAAATAAAAGACACACCTGTTTCATAGTAATCATAGATCTGCACAGGAGCTGGCTTGGGGTGAGTCACTACAAAGTCCTGCTCAACTGAGAAAATGATTTCTTTCATTTTCTTCTGTGAGATCTGGAATGGAAGGTCAGAGATCTCATCAGTCTTTTTATTTGTACAACACCATCTGGAGCAGACAAGGGTGGTAACTGACAGGTTGCATATTCGAAATCCCACTAATGCCACACGTACAGATATGGGTCAGCCATTATCTAAACATGTTTGGAGAGTACAAAGTGAAACTGAACTGAAAAGTTTGTAGGATTTCTATCCTGCTTGTATCACCTGATTCTGCAGTTATTACATATCCTATTGCCAGAGGTGGAAAAAATGTCCAAAGGGACTGAGTTTAATTCTCCAGGATCTCCCAATGGTCAGGACAATAAAATCTGGTATTCCAACTACTCCCATTTCAGACATGAACATTATGTGCAATCAAGAAACTAGGAATCAATTTACCGTGTGCATCACTGGCTTCTGTTAGTTCTACAGGGCCCTGAGCAAATTATTTACTAAGTAAATTCTGATTCAGGGATTAGATTACAGGTAAAATTTTGCAATGACCTTGTGTAAGAGAAGCAATGAAAATCTTTCCAGAGGAGAATAAAACTAGTGTTTCCTGTTCTATTGGAAGGACCGAAGTTTATGAGTAGCCTAGCAAAAAGACATACACACAAGTGAACCTCTTTTCTGGTGTTTATCTACTTTTGACTGAAAGGAGAAAGAATTTTGATTAATTTCTATGTGCTTTTTAAAATTAACTTCTTTTGGTTTTTAGTTGCTGGTAGGACAGGTGTCAGTTTGAAGCTGTTTGGAAGGCTGGGACATTACATGCAATTTGAGAAGTGAGTAGCTTAGTGATTACAGTAGAAAACTGTTGAGGAAGACACTATGATAAATGCACCTTACAGGGTATATCCATCTTGTGGTTATACCTATTACATGCTGTTTCCATCCTTTGTGAAAATCAAATAGACAGTGACCAGAACTTACATTTTGCAGATAAAGGAGGACGTGGTTTTTCTTGTTTTCTACTTGCATCACTGTATGACTGTCAATTAGCTTTGAAACAAGAAAATGAAGATAGATATATTTGTAAAACATTGCAAAACAAGTGCTGTCTCGGACCCTACCACTGCATGTCTGTAGTATTCATTCTTCTCCTTGTCATGTATCAAGGGCTGGTAGCTGACTTTTAGAGTCCAAATGTTGCTGAAAAGATTGAAAGGATGGAGAAAAACCTACCACTTGACTTAGTTTGGGGTATGAGCTCTTTCTAAATGCACAAGTCACTGCAACTCACCTGGGGAATGCTTCCTGACTCTGGTGTGATCCGTGTTTCAGTCTGAGAAGTTTCCCACCTTTTCCCTAAATGGGCAGTGCAATGCCAGCTCCCATTTGCAGCTGCCAGCTGCTCAGGCTCGAGCTGAAACACTTCCTAGTTTTAAATATAAGAAAGTCTGTGTGTTTGAAGCTCCCTGGAGGTCATTCCTTCCACCCAGTAATGAACAGTGCAGCCTTGGAAACACCTCTCAGGGTTTGTGGCTGAATGATTCTTAACCATGCCTCTGGTTTTGTCATGACCAGTCTTCTCCTGTGTCCCTGTGGGAAGTAATTTAGCCTTGCTTCTCTACATTTACCTTATCCAGGGAAGACTTGACAGGAACAAAGCCAGAGAGCATCTTCACATCAATAATGAGCATGTTGGAGCTGCTGCGTTTCCCTGTGTAACTGAGACAACAGAGGGCCCTGTTAGTGGTCTTTTGAGTACTCATCACTCAGCTGATATCATCAGCATATTGATCAGCTTGTGGTTCTTGACTTCATAAGATGAAGTGAAAACACACAGCAATGTTCTCTCTGTGTCTTGTCATCTGTGCAGCTGGTTGCTGATGGCACATTACCTGCTTATTATGACAATATCAAATTTTGCTGGTCTATCCTGTGGGCAGGAAGCATTTGATGTCTGTACTGAAAGCAGAAATCCAAAGGACCCCTCTGGAAGGAGAATGTTGTATCTCAGTGCTGTCTGGAAGAGGAAAAAACCCTTTTGTTCAAGCATGCCAAAGATTTTTCTTTGCATTCCAAAAGTGTCAGGCTTAGTAAACTTTTCTGGCAATATTGGTTTTATGTGGAAGATCCTTGCTTACAACAGTGATGAACACATCAGACTTCTACCCTTTAACAATGAAGGTGCTTGTACCCGGAGTCACCTCCCAGAAAGAAACTAGATGTTGATCAGAAAAGACTCTTTTTCCATGCCAGAGCTCCCCAGGAGTCAGAATGTGGGTTGGGGAAAAGAGCATTTAAACGGTCTAGGGAAATCAAGCAATTAGTAAAAATAAAGAGAAGCCAGTTAGAAAATCATCAAATTTGCATATCTTGCATGCAAAATGTGAAACACAATGAAGAAGAGAGCAGATATTTACTTGCATGAATACACATCCACTGCCATTCATTGTCAGGCTGTATTTCCTGGGGACCTCTGGAAGGGCAGTCTGTTGCAGCAGGAGCCTATTCTCATTGTTGACAATAAATACCTTCTCAAAAGGCTTTTTGGAAGTGATCTTGACTCCATTTTGTGAAGCAGAGTTGTAGGTGGCCTCACCATAAGCAGCGAGTGCTTGAAGGGCAATGACTGTGTCCTAAAGAAAAAGAAAATATGAAAAGACAATTGACTACACAGCATGACCAGTGCAGAGGACATCACAGTCACTGTTACAACATCAATCGCAGTTGCTTCATCCTGAATTTCTCTATAATTCCAGAGTTCCCATACAAAAGGAGCCATTTCATTCTCTCATGTATGTTTTAGGGTAGAAGAATCTCTCTCCTAATCCAATAGTCTCAGAAAAAAATCTGGGCACCAGGGTACACTTCTAGAGTTTTTCATAGTGATGAAGCCTGTGTTTTCTGAGGAGCTACACAGAACTCATGGGTCATCTAACAGATGGGACTTGATGTTTTCTAGGCTCATCCCCAACACAAATACCTGTATTTATTGCTAGACAAATTACTCTTATATGACTTTAATCTCTATATAGTTAAGAAGAGTGGGTAACAAGTCTTTTGGTCTCCTAAGATAAAGGTCTGGTTTCTCTCAGAGACAGCAAGTAGAAAAGAGAAACAGGACTGGGTAGTCAGAGCCCTGCTGGAACCTTGAAACAGGCCCCAGTTGCCAGGACTGGCTGTGGAGTGGAAGGTAGTTTTGGCACCTGGGTAGAAGAGAAACCTCCATAGGGATTCTGCTGCCTGATGATCCACTGCACAACCCTTGAGGCCTTTGTGAGATCCTCTTTATTCAGGTTTGGTTTGCAGAGCAATGCCAACAAAACGTAACTGGTGATCTCAACTTCAGCTGAAGGGGCATGGTCAAGGAAGGAGGCAGATTTGTCTGATGGAGACCTCTCCTCCTGCTTCCAGTGCTGTGAGCCATCTGAAGAAACAAAGAGAAGAAGGAACCAATACTGATCACAGGTGTCACTGCTCTGTGCTGCCTTGAAGACTCACTGCATCCAGGCCTCATCCTCAAAAGGGCTCTCTGCAGACTGAATGCACTGCTGATTAACTCCACAGATTATTTCTGCAGTTTGGTTCATGTGCCCATGCTCTCAGTATTGTCAAGGTTAGACCATAAGTAAGATCTGTTCCATCTTTCCACTTCCCAAATTCCCCAAATGACTGAAACTCACCAACTTCCTTTGCTGATTTCTGTAACTCTTCAAGGAATGATTCACATTTTTCTGCCTTGCCAGCTAAGCAGAAAGCATAGGCCATGAGTGCCTGAGCGTAAACATCACTGATACTCTTCTCAGATGCAGTCTCCAGGCAAAAAAAGGCATTTCGGATTACAGGGTACTTAAAAACAAAAAAGCGTATGGGTCTAATTCAGGACGGTAGTCTTCACCTGCTCAAAAATTCATTTTCCTTAAAACTGTTCCTCATTCTGTTGCTATCACAGCACTAAGAATGGGACTTTGGCTTGTAGAATGACTTCAGGAGAGAGAATAGAGAGTTCTTCAAGGGGAGGTTTCACAGGAAACAAATCAAGTAACTTTCAATGGTGTTCCTGAACAGGTTGGTCTATATATTTCACAGATAGTTCCTTCTGCTTACCTTCATAATAATTAGGTCTGCATTTAGTCAAGAGTTTGTTGTGTTGAACAAATCTAACTTAGAAGTTTCTATCCTCACTGAATCTGGTGTAACTTTAACTCTCTGAGGTTGAACCGGGTTTACGTCCACAAAAAAATGTACAGATTGACTCTGTGTCCTCAGAAAGAAAATGACAAAGTGGAGGCTCATGTATTGAAGTCTAACATCTCCCCTCTAGTCGCCTTTGTACTACCAGCTTTTTGAAAAGCACAGATCAGATTTTGCTCTGACAAGTCTTTGTTTTTCCAAAATGTATTTTAGTTCCATTTGTAGATTTTATAGATTTACTTGCAGCAGCTTACTTTCTTGACTGGGTCATGTTGGAGGCTAAGCTATTGTATGTGGGTACTGCCTGTCCTGTGTGGGTTTCTACTTGCCAAGTGTTTTTATTGGAAACTAAGAGATGTCCCTAAATGTTTTGTGTCTCTCAAAGAGAAGATCTAATCCCGCTGAGGTTTGTATAGCTTCTGCTCGAAGACTGATGGTCTAAGAGGTATAGGGATGGGACTTCCTCTATCACAGCAACTGGTGCAGATACAGAGCATGGTCACCTACTCTGGGACACCTCTCTCTCTCTTTTCTCTCTCTTTACTACCTAGACAATTTAGTAGATGCTAGACCCAAGTCAACAGCTGGAAACGAGTTCCATCTGAATATCAGGAGCTGAAGGTCTCCTTACCAAACTGGAGTGCCCAGCTTCCAGCATGGCAATGGTGATGTAGGCAGAAAGTGACAGCTCGTTATCCACTCTTCCCTGAAGACAACATGGAGAGAGGAATAATCAGCGATTGCCACAGATGAGAAGCCTTTAAGTATCAATTGCCATATCCCAGCTGAGAGAGTGTGGCCAGTTCTGGAGGCAGCTCAAAGGGAAGGAGAACATTTGCATAGCTCTTGAATAGCTCACAAATCAAAGAGAAGCCCTTTACTATTAAATACAAAACCATTACTCCTTCAAGCTTATAGTCCTGTAGCCCTACTTCAGGTGCACATAAGATGTAAAGTAGGTGTAGGAAGGCTGACTGAGCCGAAAATAGTCATTATAACATGTGGAGAGTAAGCTCTTGGAAGAAGACAGGCATTTGGAGTGAAATACAGTTTTTGGCAGTTATAGGAGAGCATATTCTTAATGAAAAGGCACAAATTTTGCCAAGTAGGAATTTCCTGCTACCTTCAAAGCATTGTTGAAGAGTGTCCCAACACTGCGGAAACAGCCATCTAGCTTCTGTTTGCTTGCCAGCCACATCAGGGTTTGAGACTGAACATGGTCATCGATATAGATTAAGCGACCAGCTTGTGCAAATGATCTGTACACAAAGGCAGTGAGCCTGCAAGGGAAAGGTGAAGCTGGGAGAAATAGAGCACTGGAAGAAATAGAAGTCAGCCCTCCTATTCATGCTGTTGAAAAGCATGAAGAGTTACCGCCAGCATGTTGGTGGCTTGCTTTCTCTTTATGTGCTCCTAGGAGAATGGTTAAAGAGTAGTGGCTAGATGGGACACAGGGAGGATGTCCAGCACACTCTGAGGCTGATCCTGTCTACAGAACACCACAGTGCAATGGGTCTCATGGGAGACAGCAGGAGTGCAAATCAGAAAGTCAGCTGGGTCTTTAGGGATTAACTTCTCTTTGTTCACCCTGCCTGGCAGAGAATGGAGAGACATTTTCTTTAGTACTTACCAGCCCCCACTCCTAGATAGCTCTGTACATCTGATTTAGCCAGCAAAGCTGCCACTTACCTGCATCATGGTAACTGAATGCAAATTCATCTGAGCCAGTTCTGCTCCCAGTCACTCACCAGGTGTTCCCTTCTTTATCTCTGGTGCCAAAGATGCTGTAGGATCCGTCAGGATGTTTGTATGACAACTGCTTCTGGTAGCCTGGAAGAACATGGAAATTGGAGTGTTCTTGGATGTAAAAGAAAACCCTGGGTTTTTTGCTAACATATTTTTCTGAAACCACATGGAACCTCTGGAAAGGCAATGTATATCTATTAAGCAGGCAGGGAAGCTCTCAGGGATCCTATAAATGCAAGTATGGAATCTCTTGTCCATAAGCAGAAACACTGAGCACAGAATAGGCAGAGCTCTGTCAGCTCTGTGCTCTAACTAAACCTACAGTATCAGGATACATACTGTGCCTGAGCAGAAAAAGAGAAGGCAACTGGAAGACTAAACCTCAAAGGGAACATGGCATTTGAATGTCAGCAAAAAGGCATAAGCAAAGAAGACAAAGAAAAGTAAAAATATGTCTTGTTCATGGCAAATCCTTGGGTCGCTGGGCTGTGCTACAGCTGTGATGCCATCTGCCAGGGTAGCCATGCTGCTGCTGTTGCTTCTTCTGCTCACTGGCCCTCAACAGGAATTTCAGCACACCACAAAGTTTGTAAGGGAACCACAAAGCTCTCACCGCTCACTAAGTATCCAGTGGCCTTGGATTTGACCTCTTCACTCAGTTGCCCTGTCTTGTTCAGATAGTCCAGGACGTAGATGTTGGGTGCAAACAGGACCATGTTCTGCTCCCCACAGCCAAATGGCATCTGGAGAAGCTGGTGTAGGTTCTGCATGGCAGTGCCCATGATGTCACCTGGGGAAGAGGGGGTGAGAGGGGGGATTAGCACAACTCATGGCCACTAAAGTTACCAGTAATTTCCATTCCACAGGCAGAGTCATAAAGGCCTAGCCTTTATGGGAGCCTTCCAAACAAGCATGAAGCTATCAGTGCTGAGTTCCTCTGTGCTTTGCAGCCAACAAAGAATCCCTTTCCTTCCTTAGTCTGAATTGCCCTTATCCTAAACACTCCTTATTTTATTGCCACTTCAAGCAGATACTTCTTGTTGGAAATTAAAGGAACTTCCAGGAAACTTCTGTTTCCAGAGGATGGGAGGAATAGCCAGAGCTGCTACATTGCAACATTTATTGCAAAATTAACAACTAATGCTGCGATGGGACATTGATAATGCAGATGTATCATAGACTACCTCTAAATTGTTATTTCTAGGAAAGGTAGCACAAACTCAGCAAGGTATTTCTGGAATGAGCTTCTGGAAGTCACCAACATTTTAGAGCAAAGATTTTATGACTAGTGAGTCATGTGACCAAATCCACATCCTGAAAAGATTCTACTGGCATTTCTGATTTGTAGGTGAGTGTGTAGAAAAAAGCCATACTGGCACGAGGACAGCTGAAGTCATAACTCAGAACTGTGCTGCTACTTCAGAGAAAGACTTTCAAATGCACTAAATTTAAGCAGAATTGTGAAGAGT
Source organism: Notiomystis cincta (assembly GCA_013398075.1). Classification (NCBI taxonomy): domain Eukaryota; kingdom Metazoa; phylum Chordata; class Aves; order Passeriformes; family Notiomystidae; genus Notiomystis; species Notiomystis cincta. The sequence continues at coordinate 46,397 of VZRX01020822.1, forward strand.
GATGCAACTGATATTTAAGCTTAATCTTGCTAATGTAGAGCATTGCTGGACAAGATGAGAATCAGTCTCTTTTCTCAAAAGTTTCCCACACCAGGAGTGGAAACTCACATTTTGAATCCTGAAAGAGCTTTCATTTTATATTTGTAACATTATTTTTTTTGTTTTATTAATTATATATTTACCAATAACAGAAAACGAAGCTCTGGCTGATCCTTCCAAAACATTTTTAGGTAGATCTAGAGCTATGTCTTGAATAATCACATCATCTGTGGAGAAAAATATTTGTCATTTTTATAGGAATGTTAATTATAACAGTGAAATGCTCCTGGCACAACTTGCATAGTACAAAATTGCACACAAGAGACAGCAATAAATTGAAACTCACAGCATTCATCAAGGACATGAAGAGAGGAGACAGCAAAATCAAAATTATGAAAAACAGATCAAGTGGTGCAGTCACTGTCATTGCTCAATAGAGAACAGTAAAACAGGGTAAGGTTGGTGCTCACAGGTTGTAGTATCTGTAAATTTGGGGATTTCTTCAGTGGCACAGTGGGAACAGCTGTTTGGTGGGGGTCTGTGCATCTTTTGGGCCAGCTGGGAAACCTTAGGAACTGTTTGCTGTCAGCACTGAAATGGTGTGGAAAGGAATATTACCTTCCCTCTTCCATTCCCACCAGAGGTGAAAAGCTGTAAGGTACTGGTATCCATGGAATAGAGGACAGAGGTCAACATGAGTGAAGGAAACACAGGACATATTTTGCACAGAATGGTCATCTCCCTTTGAGAGCTTCATAGCAGCCTTCCTTCAGCATCTGAGCACATCTGATCAAGGCATAGATGCTGCCTCAGTGATCTACATCAGATCACAGAGGAATTTGGTAGCAGGGAATTGAACCATTGCACTCATACTAGCTGTCACATGGAAAACTCTGGGAAAAAGGGAAGGGAAAACATCAACAAACACTGCAGGAGAGAGTGCAAACTCCAAACTTCCTTTCAGTTCTTCTCAAGACAGCAGTGTATAAGACCCTTACCTTCTGTACAGATTAAGGAGTTTTGAGTCTTTTCCCTTCTGATTCCTTCAGGCTGCATGGAAATGGAAAGAGGCACATGCAGTGGATGAGACAAAAGCATGCAGAAGAAATTCAGTGGCAAAAAAGCCACCACTTTTCCCAGCCTCCTACATCATAACACAGGTGGACTAAAGCAACAGTTTACAATTTCATATATGATGTGGCTACTCTTAAAGGGAGATCCCATCACATGGAGTCCCTCATTTCCTGTTTCTCCACTGCATGAGGGAGACATGCACTTACCAACACGCACTGATCCTCATGCAAGAGGACATCAGATGGGAGTGGACTTGGTCTTAGATTGAACCAGAAACACTTTTACTTGCTTTAGGTACTTCTGCTGTGTTTTAGTTTCTTCATGAAAAGGAGTACAGGACAAACAGTAAGATCTGTCAGCAGTACCTCAACCAGCAGTGTTCTGATCTGAGTGTCCCTGTAGTCAATGCTGACGGTCCTGGGGCCTTTGTCTCCACAGGTTTCATCATCCCTGGTCTCTGCAGTAATGCTGAACGCTATGTTACCTTGAATAGCAGCAAAAAAGGGGAAAAATGGACCTCTACCATGCAGGGTGATTGATAAAGTAAGAAATTTCATCTGATGAATAAGATGAAATAGTTCAACATAGTGAATGGTTAATTACAGTAGGTGAGACATACAGGAAGAGAATTGGTCTCTAAAAATGAGAATGATAAACACTCTGAAGCTGTGGACAAGCTTTTTAACCCAGACAACTGGAAAGAACAGTGATAGACCAAGATCTCCAGGCTGGAAAAGGATTAATTTTTTTCAGGTGAGATATAAATTACTATCAATCTCAGAACAGAAAACCAAGTAGATTAAAAGTTCTTACCAAATTCTTTGGGCAAAATATTCCAGACATAGGTCTTTCTTTGCTTGGCACATACACATCCATCCTGCTCTGGGGAGATGAGTTTGGCTTGATAATCAAGGGAATCCAACAGTGAAACATTAATCTGAGAACAGAAAGAGTAGTGTAATGGGATGAAGGTTTTGTACCACATTGCAAACGGTGCTTTATTGTTAAAGCAGGGTGAGACGCTATCTGTTTGCATCTAGAGTTAAGTGTAGAGCAGATTTAACACCTGGGATGATGGTGTTTGATTAATCATCCATCAGATGTAACCTGAACACTTTTCCTTCTTGCTTCTCACAACATTCTCGTTGAGATGTTAAGTGTCCTATCTGATTCCTAAGGAAAAGACCCCACTTTAACCATTTGTGGCTTGCATGACTATGGATGGTGAATGATATTCTGCAAAGCACTTGTTTCCTTTCTCTATGGATCTTGAGACAGTTGCTTTACAGACCTGTCCTAGTCACAGTTCACGAGATCTCTTTTGCTCTGTAGTGGTTTCAGAGGAAAAATCCAGTCAGGATAATTTGTTGTCAGCTAGAATGAGCAGTACCTCAGTCAAGAGCAGATCTAACCACCTGCACCAATCATTTGGCTGCAGCTTCTTTGGAGATGGGGTGAGGTCCAAGAATGTGGGGAGAAGTACACACCTTAATGCATTGGTCAAGGTAGTTGAAGACAGTGGCTCTAAGCAAGAAATCTTCTCCTCGGGTGATAGAGTATGGCAAGGTCAAGTCAACAAAGAAAGGCTGCAAGGCTGTCAGGGTGGCAGGCACAGACATGCCAAATCCAGCAATCTCTTCCACGCAGAAAGCACTGGCTTTCCATTTGGTGATGGTGTCAGGGATGGTGTATGAGATGCTGGCTTTTCCAGTAGAGCTGATTGAAATGGAGAAAGGAAGAAAGTTTTAGAAAGGGTAAATTTCACAAAACTTGCTTCTCAGTAGAGGCAACAAGTTTTGAAAATCAGAGCTACCTTTATTCTATCTGCAGAAACCCCACATACAATCCCTGGAATTTATCACTAAAATTTGAGAAAAGCCAATTGGAAAGTTCTTCTGTCCATTGTTTCCCTGAGTTTGGAAAGACAACTCAGAGTTCTTGTTCTCTAGAACAAATCCATATTTTAAACAGAGATGTTAATTTTTGAGGAAGGGAATATGACTCATGGTACACACGTTGTGGCAACAGTTGTCTTTAGGGATATCTTTGGTAATTTGATCATGGAAAAGAGGAGGGCAGATGGGCAGCTGATGATTGAAAAACTGGGTCTTCCAGGCCCAAAAGGAAGAAGAGGTGGCAAGGGATTGCCACCTTGCAGGACATCTGAGAAGATATTTAGTAATTCCTAAAGCAAGGCAAAGAGATGAAAGAAGCAGTACTCACTTAATTGGAACTATATCCCAAATCCAAGTTTCAGGAAAGAATTCCCGAATAGTCTCAAGGATGAGTCTCCTCTCTTGTTCCCCCCTACCAGCTTCAGCTGGTAAGAGATAATGAGAATTTAGTAAAACCTGGTTCATATAACAGAGACTCCCAAAAAGGACAGGTTTGAATGTGCATGGGTCAGTATGAAGGACAATAATAAGTGTTTTACCCTTTCCTTCTAACGGAGACTATATGCAAATATTATTTAATGTTACTAATGCGTCCCTCCGTTAGGTATAACCTGCTGTCAAAGGAAAGAGAAAACATTACTTGAAATGCTTAGGTCTCCAAACATGAGACCTAGGGCTAGAGCTCAGGTCTCTTGGCTCCTAGCTCTGATTACTGTTCACACTGTCGCACAGTCTTTTCCCACTAGCTGTGGTCAGAAGGGAATCAGTGTCAACAGTGTTAGTTTTGTGCGACACCCTACCAACTGCCAAAAATTCCCAGTGTTAAACTGGACATGAATCAGAAGTGTAGACCTGAAAGACTGTTTTGGGCTTTGGCCATTAGATTAAGCTATCTCATTCTATGCTGGGCCAATATTTAATATCAAATCCAATGTGGTCAGTGAGCACTGTCCATGCCCATATAACAAGAATGCCTCTTGCTTTAAGGAGAAAGGTAAAAATCTCCTTCCTGTCCCCTGTATTACCTGATGATTTGTCATGGTGTGCAGAAGCCACGTGTCCTGCATTCAATACGTAGGGTTGACGTCTTACAGTCTCACTAGTGCATATGACTGGTTGTTGAACTTTTGAGTTGGTAAAGAATTTAATTCCCATATCCTGTAAAAGACACATTTCAATGTTAGCCATAACCAAGCATAGCTGAGGTTTGTTCCATTCTTCCCTCTTTCCCATTTCTGTTTCCAGCATGGAGGTGCCTGGAGACATGTATGCAGACACTTCTGGGAGCTTTGTGTGTGCTGGAAAATCACAGCAGGCACCAGAATCAATTGAGAATAGAGGTCCAAGAGGAGAGTTTGTCATGTGTGAGTTTTACTAATAGAGCTGTTTGCAGACTCTAGCACTACATAAGCAGAAACTCACTTCAGCATATTTAAGTAATGTACAGGACATTTACCCTGAGAAACTGATACACATCTGGGCCTAATCCAGACATTACAGGTGTGTAATACAAGCCTTTGTGAAAGATGTGGTCAGATGAGACACAGGGCTCTTGGGAGTCTTCTTCGAGATTGAACCCATGGAAGACATAGCCTTGAAAGTCTTGTAGGGGATGCAGGCTGTATACCTGTGAGGGGCAAGGAAACACAGAACCCATGTGTGTAAAGATCAACCTTAATTACACTGTTAAATATTGCAAATTGCCAGAGCTGAGACATCAGACTCTTTGAAGCCATGCTCTGTTTCCCAGATTGAGAACTGGCTTAGAGGGCAGTGATCACAAAGTCTATCTGGAGGCCAGTAACTGGTGATGTGCCACAGGGTACTCCAGGACTGGGTCCAATCTTCTTCCTTGGTGATCTGGATACCGGAGCAAGGGTCTGCCCTCAGCAAGTCTGCTGATGGCACAAAACTGTGATTAGAGGCAGATATGCTGGAGGGTTGTGCTGTCAGAGACCAGTCACAGGTGAAACTGGATCCTACATGAAAGAGAACTTCCAATCCATAGGAAACAAAATCTATTTATTGCCTACCAGAGATGGTTTATGACCAGCACATGCCAGAAACTGTAGAGATCTAACACAGTCTAATGATCTCAAGTGGAGAGACACTGTAGTGGAGGAGGGAGAAGCAGTGGAAGGAGACAAGGCATTTGGCAGCTTACCATTTCCATGGACAGCTCTATCTCTGGTTTCAGGAGCAGCATGCTCTGATCCACTGCACTCACAGCACAGAAGGAGTTGGGAGCAGCTTCAATGATCAAACTGACATTGGAAGCTGGGTGCCTCTGCTTTTCAGAGAATTCCAAGTGGACCTGAAATTCATCAAACAGATGTTGGCATGGCTAACCAATGCTGCTGGGGCTGCTCTGCCTGTGCATATGAGTGGAGGGCAAGAAGGAAAGTGGAAAGGTTTTCTGTTAAATGCCAGAAGATGTGCCTGGAGAAGGATGTCTGGTCTCCACTGTAGCTGTTGACCAGGCCTCTGTTATAATAGGGACTTAGGCAATAAGCACACTTAGATTCCTGTGATAGTTTAAATGAATCCTACCTCAAGTGATTTAAAACAATGTGGGATTCTTTTGGTGTCATTATCAAATCAAATAAAACCTTATTATGACTTGACTACATGCAATAATCCCTACAGTGAGCAAATAATGTATTTTCTAGGTCCATGGCCCATGTTAACAAATATATAAAACAGATTCTGAATTTATTCAGAACAAAATTTATTTCACATTTGTTTTAGATAAGAGGAAAAAACATGGGAGGGGTAACTAGAAACAGGTAAATATTTTGTTTAATGTCACTTGGTTTGTTTTGTCCTATAGTTTCATGCATTTTAGATTTTAGGGGATAAAGATTAGAAAAATCTTAACTGTGAAATCTGAGTTTATAATGATAAATTAAATTCTACTATTAAAAAAAAAAAAGGAAGAAAAACTTAAATCCCAGACTGTTATCATTTCTTTCTTTTCTATATGTATTTAGTTCTGGTAAATCTAAAATGCATTTTTCAACAAAAAAGTGTAAAAAAGTTAGATTGAATAGTGAAGTGGGATAAATCTAAAGTGTGTTCAGTATGCTGACGAACAGAAAGTCTAGAGACTAAATGGAACACTAGCAGAGTTTAAGGAAGACAAGAATCATTTGGAATTCATGTGGGTTTCCTGAAAAATTTTTAACACTAAAAGAAGATATATCTTTTGACAATAAGGCCAGGAGGTAGTGGTAGAGGAAAGATATAAGGCCAAAGAGAAAAGTGAAAGGAATAATGTAGATAGAAGTGGAGAGAAACAAGAAACAGGACTGGAAATCTGTTGTTGAATGCATACACAAAGAATTTGTATTTATCTGAGAGCAGGTAAGACTATGTGTCTTAGTGCCTCTCACCTTGTGTTTGAAACACTTCTCAACTGGCAATTGAACACTGTCTGCCACCAGCTCCTTGTCAGGGTGTAAGGTGTACACCAGCAACCGAAGGGCTGGAGCCATTTTCTCAGTGACCACAAGTGGAATGGTGAATGTGCCATTTTGGCCTGTTAGAAGAAATAAAGACACTAATCACTGGACTAAACCTGACTTTATAGTGATCTTAGTGGTAGTGCTACTATCATGCACATATGCATGGGTGGAGAGAGATGCAGCTCTCCCTATAGCTGCTATATTCAACCATCTGGGTGTTTGTTTGTTTGTTTGTTTGTTTGTTTGTTTGTTTGTTTGTTTGTTTGTTTGTTTGTTTGTTTGTTTGTTTGTTTGTTTGTTTGTATGCAAAAATATGGATTGGCAACTTAACTTACCAGCTTGGATATGAACTTTAATTTCCCCTGTAAGGACAATCTTGCCTTTTGCCATGCCCTGTGCAGAGAAGATGAAGACATGTATGGGTTGGTAGAAATTGGAGGGAGAAAGCAGTCAGGTTTGTTGTGCATTGACAGGACAATCTACAATGAGATGATCTCAAGTGCTTAAACATAAGCCTGAATGCTCCCACTGCTGCTGCTGGGACCTTGTGGCTCGTCACAAAGCAGAAGCAAAAGGAAGGTAAAAAGGAGGCAGAGAATACCATGAAGAGCACTCACTGCTGTAAGTCCTGTGGATTGATTGCCAGACAGCTGCCCAGGTAAAGCCCTTTCAGTAAACCAACCCACAACTTCATACTCACCACATAGTAGAAGTTCACGGTGTTGATGCTCTTGTATCCTTCTGTGTTTAATACATAGTGCACAGTGATCATCCTCTTCTGCCCACATTTCAGATCCTTCCATAAAGGCTCAATCCTCACAAAACTGCTAGTCCAAGAGTAGAAGCGCTGGACAGAGAAAGATGCTTCTGGGTAGTAAGGCTCTATCCAGCCTTCATAGTGGCAGTGGTCACTGGTTTTATAAGTTGCCTGATCAGGAGAGGGAGTGGGGAAGAAATGGGAAACAAACATATATTTGCTAGGGAAATCATCATCATCATCATCATCGTCATCATCATCATCATCATCATCATCATCATCATCATCATCATCATCACATTCTGACATCAGAATTATTAGTTCACATAATGCATATAGATAAGAATTGCATCTAAAGACAAGCTGGTAATGGAAAAACAGACTTGCAGCAAGCCATTGCATTGCAACAACTCAGATGTTTTCCTCACTCCTCTTATGGTAGTTTTTGAGAGCTCTAGACCATGAAGAAAAATGAAGAAAGCATATTTTTATTAGGAGAATTCAAACCTCATCCCATCTTCTTTCGGTTTGAGAGCAGGTGTCTCTCTCTGTGTCTCTATTCAACCTTGCTTTGTACTCACTTTCAGACTGATCTCGGGATCAAACATTTTGGATGTGTCAATGCTAAACTCAGCAACACCATGATGGTCTGTGGTGAAGTTGTCTGTGTTCTTGTTATTGACAAATAGCTGAATAACCTCATTGGAAATAGGAGAGTTGTCTTTATCTACCAACTTGATCTGTAAAAGGGAATGTGAAACATGTTGAGCCTATTGTCTTTCTGGATGTCGATACTGATAATTTGCACTTTGCCCTCCAAACAGCAGAATTGCTTTTGCATCTTCCTTCAAAGCAATACTCAACAACTGAAATGTCTCTCTTCACTTTCTGGCAACTATCCAAACTATCTTATGAGGTTTGGAGCAGGAGCTTCCTCAGCATTTGCTGAGGAATTACCTCAGCCTTACCATGGATAATGTGTAATTGTCACTGTAATTCTTGCTCCTTTTGTGGAGCAAGAATTCATCATGTCTCATGTCTTTCCTGATCAGTCCCTTCTGATTATACATTTTCGATTAAAAAATATTTTTCTTTTCTCCCTTCCTTTTTTCCTTTCTTAGTCTTGAGTGTCTGCTGCTGCTATATTCAGTGTCTGAAGGCTTATTCTCCAGATCTTTGTTTTGACGATTTTTCTGATTCTGTCTACAATGTCTCTGCTGTTTATGTGTAAAACGAACAAATAGGAAAATAACAGACACCATTAAATTAATTCTGTGTTGCTAGAAATGAGTGTTTATTCTGTTTTTTTGGTTTTTTTTTTTTAAGAAAAAGAACAGAGTGGGAATGGGAATCAAATAAGAAAGTTATATAGACTTTACAGAGGGGAAAAAACCCACCCGTGAAAGACAATCTCATCTCCTTTCAGTGCTACTGGTCTGCCTTATAGTTTTCTTATTGATAAAAGCTGAACTGAAGGAGATCCTTACCCTTTAAANGTCTTGAGTGTCTGCTGCTGCTATATTCAGTGTCTGAAGGCTTATTCTCCAGATCTTTGTTTTGACGATTTTTCTGATTCTGTCTACAATGTCTCTGCTGTTTATGTGTAAAACGAACAAATAGGAAAATAACAGACACCATTAAATTAATTCTGTGTTGCTAGAAATGAGTGTTTATTCTGTTTTTTTGGTTTTTTTTTTTAAGAAAAAGAACAGAGTGGGAATGGGAATCAAATAAGAAAGTTATATAGACTTTACAGAGGGGAAAAAACCCACCCGTGAAAGACAATCTCATCTCCTTTCAGTGCTACTGGTCTGCCTTATAGTTTTCTTATTGATAAAAGCTGAACTGAAGGAGATCCTTACCCTTTAAACCACTGACAGAGTTATATGGGTATTGTCATAAAACAAAATAATGAAAATCCTTTTTGAGACAGAAACTATTATTATTTCCTTAATTTTTTTGTGTGTGTCCTAAATTCCTTTCCCTCTTTCTTCCCTAATACACCAGTGCTTTTATTCATGCCTGGCTGGCATGTGATGGTCAGTTCTGAAGGGAGAGACAGTGATTTATAGCAAGCTTAAAATGCAAGTTAGAGAAATGCTAGTTAATGAATTGTTGTGATTTAAAGTATTTCTGGCAGAATCAAACTCAGAATAAATGAATAGTCTTCAGTATTCAGAATTACCAGTAGGGCACTGAATGTAATGAAAGAAGACTGAGGAGAACACTCCCACCCCAAAGAGACCCCTAGATGTTGCCATCATTGTTATGTGATTGCCTGTCAATCATCTTCAGTAGAAGCCCTCTGATCTCTTGCTTACCTGTCCAAAGTAAGGAATTCCCCTTCTGTAGTGGCGATCCATGTTTTCAAACTGTATGGTGCTCATTACCTGAGTTATGGAAATAACCTGAGCAGCCGTAAATTGCAGGCCTGGAAGACATGCCCAGAGTCATGATAAAGATACACTTTGTCCTGCATCATCACATTTTGCCTGGAGATGGTCACTGTGCTTGTTAAAAGGGACCTTCCTCAGGGAGACATTCTTGTACTCAGCAAGCAAAGACTGAATATCTCCTACTCTCCTGCTTGGCCACACCACTTTTGATGTTTCTGTCTGTCTGAGAGGGATTACCTGTTCCTTTCTCTGTCACAGTGGCTGTCACGTCAAGGTTCCTTATGTAGCCAGTGCGGTGTAGCTCAAAGACGTCGGAGCTGAAGACCTGGGAGAGGCAACCATCTGTCTCCAGCTGGAAAGGGAAGAAAACAAATCCTGTTGTACAAGGATCATAGCTTGCAAAGGATGTTGACAATACACAGGACCCTTCTTTAGTGAGTGAAGTATTTTCCCAGTATTTTTAACATGATTCATACATATTTATGGAAATTGAGTCATGAAGAAGAAACATGTCAATACTTCAGGCCTGCAGGAATCCAGGAAGAGCCATGGGGTGTTCTGAGCTCCTACCTAGTGATACAAGCAAAGAGATGAGTAGAGCGAAGAGAAGCATCAAAGAGGGAAAGCAAGGTGTGATGGGCAAAGGGAGAGAAACGAGAACACAGGAGAGAGGACAAGCATGATAAGGAATAATAGTTTTGTATCATACATTTCTGGTAAGGAATTGACAAACTGGGCTCTTCTTGCACCTCCCGTATGAATCAAAATCCCTGCACACACTGAGCTGGACTTTCCCTTCAAGAGGCTGGCCATAGGTGTACCTAGGGGAAGAGGAAATATGAGCTGATGAGGTCTATGAGCTAATGCTTGAAAAATAATCTTAAGCTAACATATGAAGGAATAGATCCAGGACAAGCAGTGAGCTGAGAAACCAGAGCATGGAATAGTTTCACAGGCTTTTCCCTAACTCTTTGGCTGTAACAAATATAAAAACCCCTCAGAAATAAAATTAATTCTTCTTCACACTAAATCCATGAAACAAAGCCACACCTTAAATGTAAAACCAAATACCTTAATGAACATAATGAACAGACATGGCTACTGACCAAATTAAGACTGTTGTCTCTAATCTTCAGCTTTAACTGGAGTTCTAGACTCACTGAAATCAAAGCAAAACTCCTCATATCTGCAAGGGGATCAGGATTTGAACTCCAGATTCCAAATTACAAGATCTTGGTGTTGGTATAAGCTAGGTCCTTCTGAAAGGACCAAGCTTGGAGGGGGAGTTAGACAGCATAAGATCCCTGCCAGAATTTAATGGTGCTCTGCTTTATGAAGGTCTTCCTCTGAAGTGGGCTATTGGGGATGGACACTACTTTACCAGGGAACATCTCAAAAGATTTATCCCACTAAAAGAACACCATCAGGAACTGAATACTCATATAATAAAATGAGATGAGCGCACAAATAAATGAAAACTCCAACCACCAAGTCAACACTGACCGGCCTCTTCTGGGGCCCTACATATTTTGGTTTCTTTTCTAAGCCCTGACTCTTTCCTCAGTCCTTGGGAAGTTCTTCCACTTCAGCATATTTCCTAACAACTCTGCACCTGGTACTTACAATCCACAGACTTTCACTGTGAACTCTGAATCCAGGACTGTAAGGCTTTCTGGTGCAGTGACTGTGACATCAAATTTTGGCAACACTAGGACAAAGAAAGAAAAGAAAAGAAAAAATTTAACACTGGCATATTGTAAATTTGCAGACTCTCCTAAGATGAAAGCAAAAGCGAGGATAACCCTCACTGTTAGTCATAGAGGGTATGGGATCTAAGAACTGGACTGGCAAAATGATTAAGAACTGGCCTGATCTGCAAAGGCTTACTGAAGTATTTCTGCAACACTCTGAAGAGAAGACAGGACTCCGGAAGTGAATCCTGTGATGTCTAGATGCCCTGCAGAGCTTTGGCCAAGAAAGTTCATGATATAGCTGGGAAAAGTTTAGTTTATGTAATTGAAATTTGAAATCAACTTGCTGATTTCTTATGGCTGAGTATGTGAAAAATGGTTAATTTTTCTTCTTTTTTCTTTTTTTGTTTTTTCTACTGTTCTCTTTTGTTGTTGTTTTTTTTGGTTTTTTTTTTAAATCTCCCCAGTTCTTACCAGTTCTTAGTGATAACTAATTGAAGCTGCATTTACCAGGAAGCTGTTTGAAGTTTTAGCAGTCAAAAGAGTTGCTTGATATGTGCTCATCTTTAATAATGTTTTCTACACAGAATAAAAAGATGGGTAGCATTTACCGTATTCCTCCACAAGTAATGAGTGATTTGTTTTATCTCCTGACTTCTTTGCTACAATAATTTTGTAGTTCCCTAGGATAGGCTCTTCAGCGAGTGGGAATTCTAGCTGAATAATGTTCATCTCCGACTTTAAATTTTGCCACTGCAAGATCCTGTTGCCCCTTGGATCCTGAAGAAAAAAAATAGACTCACAGTTTTTTGCTTTGGAAATCTTTTGCATTTAACACACAAAACCAGCCACAAAGAAGAAAACAAAGCAGGTTGCTTTAACTCATTAGAGAAGCTGCTTAATGTATGTGCATTGAGTTAAATTATGCCCTTGTACTCTGATTATTCATATTATTAACGGTGCAAGATTCTCATCTATTGTTCCCAGATTCAGGCTTCCTCTGCCAATGTACTTATTAGTCTCAATCATCAGGGAAAGTTGCACAATACTGCTCTTTCCTGCTCTTTAGTATATATTGCTCTAGATTTGTGTCAAGAGGGGAGAGAAAGAAAATCTTCTTTGTGCTTTCTCTTCAGCCAAGTTTATCCCACACAGATCTTGGCCTTTAGCAACCCCAGCTTTTTATTTTTTCAGCTGCCAGAAGAAGGAAGGAAGGAAGGAAACATTTCTTCTGCATTCACTAGGGTGGCATTTTCCTCTCAGTGTATGTTGTGCTAGTTAGACTAAAGAAAACTTATTCACAGCATTTCCTCGACTCTTTACAGCAATGTCTGGAAGAAAAACACGTAGAGGGTTCATAGGATGTATATTTTCACTGCAAAAAAATAAAGTCCTCTGACTTGACAGTGTAACATGAAAACTTGTAAGTCTGCTGTCTAGACATGAACTACAATTGTTTTAAAAATCACCAGAAAATGCCATGGAAGTACTGACATAGTTAGCAGTTGTATTCACAACCTATATTTTTTCATAGATTTTAGCAGCACTAGAGTAACAAAAAGATATACCCCAAAATGAGTTGAGCAATGTGGGAGAAGGGGAGGGGAGCCAAAGGCAAGCATAATAACACTACAAGTTTTGACTGCTGGAGTGATTATAGGTGTGCTTTCCATGTCAGTCAGGCTCAAAAAGAATCCTTGTTTTTTGTGAAGTCGCTGTTTACTTCTGCCTGTGTACTCAGCAGTAGGATTTGTCTATGTGTGGACACATACAAACTGATGTAAGCATATATGCCCTGAGTAATGCAGTACAAGGACAAAAATTTCTTACCTGAATTGAAATCAATGGGTACTGAAATAGGAAAAAACAAAATGGAAGAAGAGATTAGATGGCTGATCAAACACAAATTATTTTTCCTCAGGATTGTGAGAAGTATATAACCAATACTTAGTACAATACCATTAATCAGAGGTCCTCATCCCTTATTTTAGTCAGTTTAATAACAATTTTACTTCAATAAGAAGCTTGCATAAAGGAGAGGGATGAAATGAGAATGATGGGACAGTTTCTGATCATGCTGGTTTTAGTGCAATCTCAGAGCATACGAGTGAGCAGAGTCATAGAGGTGCACACAAACCATGATTTGGGCTTCTCATTAGCAGCAGCTCTTTTGCTACCACAGTGCTGTTTCCTGCATTACAAGCACAGGAGAGGAGGCCAGTGAAGACCCTTCCATCAATTGGCTTATGTACTACGAGTATGAAGAGGGACTGCTGGCAGTGGAAAGAATACCTCTGAGGAGACAAATAATTGTGGCAACTGCTTTCTCTTTCATTTCTCCCATTTCTAAAATGGGCAAAGTGCCAGGTGGATGATTTACTGATGCCTGCAAGCAACAATTGTTGAGCTGGAATAGCATGAACTGTGGGCTTTCTGGTCAGAGCTAAGATAATGTCTGTGGCAACAAAGTGGAGGGGGTTTTTGAGCCTCTTTCCCATTGATAACAGAAGGTGTTGTGTCAGGAATTCAAACTACTACATGCTTGCCTTCTTCCCTGTGACTCCAATAAAAGGGTAGATTACAGCATGTGCTTAGGAAATCAGGTTAATTATTTGGCATTTAGTCTCTGCAACATCTCATTTTATCCACAGCAATCCTTTAGGTAAAATTTGAGAAGAAGTTGTCTCTCAGCAATTTTAAATAAAGGGGAATATTACTGGCCACTCACCTTCTCTGGAACAGGTTTAAAATTGGAATCCAGGGCAACAACACGAAACCTCACTGGAAAGGCAAGGAACGGGGTGTTAGCACTGACCATAGTTTGTTTGGCTGAGTATGATGTTTTGTATTCATTAGTACTCCCAGTTTCACAGGATCTCCCAAAAGTCACACTTGCACAGGATGCACCTAATGAAATGCATCTGAAGGTAGAAGAATCCTACACAGACTTTGATTATGGGGCTTTTCCCTAGCATCAAGTTCTTGTAAATTTTCATAAAAGTTACCTTTAATGCTACTAATAAAAGTTTACTTTTGTAAAAGTTTAACCTCACAGAAAGGGCATGACTGAACAAATAAAACTGCATTACTTTCTCATTATTTAATTTATTCTACTGCTTCCCTCAGCTCAAAATCAAGCCATTAGACCAATAAACAAGCCATACTGGAATGGTGATGGCACCAAATTCCAACTGGTAAGCTTTCCTTCATACTATGTATCCATGTAGATAGAAGTCATCCTAATTGAAGTAAAACTGATCTAGTCTAATGGCTGCATTATGTGACTAATCTCTGGGAAGATTAGATTAATCTCTGGGAAGTTTACTTCTAGTGTTTCCTAAAGTGTGTGCTAGAAGCCTTAAAGCCTAGAAGTTAATTGAGGAGTGGATCTAGATAAATGGAGCTCTGCTTGATGGGCAGGTGAGAAACATGGATAAGGGAATAGCATAAGTGCAGGAATACAACATGAAAGTCTAAAGTTCAAACATATCAGAAGCCAGAAGGTAAATAGCATGTTTTTGTCTTTAACAACATATAATTAATTTTAAAGTAATAGATTTCACTCTTGATGTTTGGACTGTTTTGATGCTGACCAGCACCACAGAGGGAAAACTCTGGAAGAACTGTTTTATGCCAGGTAGTGATCTAATCACCTCTTTCCACTATCTTGGCCTGCCATCAGTAATGAAATAGCAGCAGTGATAGCTTCTGTCTCCTGGGAGGATGGGACAAAGAAATTAGGAGAGATCATGGGATGACAGTCTTCTGACATACTGAAGGTGATTCCCTAAGCTTCATGGCAAGTAACAGTGATAGTTTTAACAGAAACTCTGCAGAAACTGCCTAGAATGTAGCTCAGCCTGAAAAACACCAGGCAGAGAAATTCTGTCTGAAGGGATTTCCTCCTAAAGCCCATGTTACAGACAACGTGGACATTCACCGGTCTGTCCTGGTTTGTAGATGGGTTTGTCTGTCTGCACGAAGACGATGCTGCCTGTGTTCCAGATCATCACTGACTGCCGCTCCTTTAGGCTGATGGTGGTGCCCTTGGCAGAGAAGGAAATGAAGGCCAGTGGTGCAGAATGGACAGGAGGAAGCTGTGAGAAAACAGGAAAACACATGGAGGTTGTTAGTCTTGAAAAAATTTGCTCTAGAAGGTGTTGAACAGCAATATCTGTGGCCTGGGCTCCTACAACGAAACACAGTCTCACTTCTACCACCTTCATCGCCTTTCTTGGGTCTTTTCTTACTACTTATGTCTATTAAAAATGCCTCCTTGTCTGTTACTATGTTACTCTCCTATGCTTCCTTTTTCCTTTAACAAGGAAATCCCTGCTTGTTCCTCTCCTGTGCTCTCTGCCTTAATTTTCTTGTCCCTTTTTACATTTCTTTTCCATTGGGACATAAATTAAAATATTAACTTACCTTGAAATTGAAGCATTGTAGACCACTGCTTGCTGTCATGGTTTTCTTAAAAATAGTGCTATTAACAGAGCTGTATTCTAGGATTACTCTGACAGATACTGTCTCGTTGAGGTTAAGGAGCTGCAGGCAAATTTGACCTGGAGAGTCATTTTGGAGGACAGCAGGCACCATCAGAACATACTGCCTGTGAGATCCAAACATCAAAGTGATCACGTTCATACATAAACAGCCTCAACAGGAGAAACAAGCACATAACACTGTTATTAGTCAGTACCCACCAGTTACTTTAGATTAAATAGGACACACTGCCAGTGCTCCTCACTGTGTCCTGCAGCCCTGAACTAGCCCAGCCCTGGGTTCCCCCCTCCTCTAGTATTGCCCCCAACTCTTGCCCTTTTGCCCTTTATCTGATCCTTGGGCCTTCCTGCTTTTAGCAAAGCACCCTGCTGTCACTACTGCTATTGCCTTTTCTGGACACGTCAACTTCCATGGAAGTTCTGCAGTAGGTGGAAGGTTTGATCATATTAAATAAGAATGATTCACTTGCCATCCCCATTCTACTTTAGCTCTCCAGATATAAAAGATAAGCCCTGGTAGTATTTAATATACAGAGCAAAATGAATAACACTGATTAGCACTGTCTTTAAAGCCTTTTCACAAATACTAATAGTAGTAAGAGGGTAATTCTTACGGCTCAGGTTCCTTTGCAGCTGTTCCATGCCAGAGGAGAATAGCCAAAAGAAACTTCAGCCACATTTTTCTATCTGGGAGATGGAAGAAAGAGATAAGTTCTCTTCCCACGAAACAATTCATTGCCTACTAGTTTAACAGCTCTGCAGTGCTCACCTAGTGCTCCACAGGAGCTCCTCCCTGGCTCCCTCTTTTGATGTTAGTACCTTTATAACTACAGCAAGGGGTGGAGATCCCAGTCTATCCTACTCCTTGCAAGAACCTCCCCTAACACTACTGCAACCAAAATCAACCCACTGTCCCCAGACTGTAACATTTCACTGCAGTGCTCTGAATGTCTGCACAAAATACCTTTAGTGGTCTTGGTTTCAAGGGAAAGGGCTTTGGTTTTCAGACTGACATTATCACAGCACTAAGCACAAAGTGACCTAAACCAGAGTAAGTCTGGCAAACCAGATTAACATCTGAAGATTTCCCCCATTGTCCTTGGAATTTACCACCTGGATTGGCAGTCTGGGTGAAGTGGACTAATTTTCTATACTTTGACACCATATTCTGGCTGAAATAATACACTGATCTCTCTTTTCCCTGGTGTCATAAGTATTTTGAAAAGTTGATGGAATGGAAAAATAGAGAAGCTAGAAACAGAAAGAGATCTAAAAAGTCTTCATTAGTTCTACCTTAGCCATTGAGAACCTGACAGTGTTGTTGAAGTTTGATTCATTTCAGCTCTGAATTAGCCAGTCACTGGGTCTATGGAACTTTGTTAGTTCCCCAGGTTTCCAGTTTTCACACCTGTGTGGAAGCTAATTGAATTTTTTATTACGAATAAGGAAGTTCTTTTGTTTTTTTGTACTCTGATGAGAAAACAAAGTACTCAGGTGGGCTGGTCCCCACAAGGAAAACAATGTTGGAAAGCAGTTATTTGGTAAATGTAAATTTTTTTTTTAAATTAATATTGATGCTGAATCTGTCTGGTATGAATTTATGAAGTCATCTTTCTCCACAGCAGCCTGCTGTGCTTTGCATTTCAGGCTAGAACAGTGTTCATAACTCACCAGTGTTTTGGCTCTTGCTGAAGAGTGCTTGCAGAATGTCACGACTTTCTACCTACCCCACTTCCCAGCTAAAAACCATTGGCTTGGGGTGGGCAAGGGACTGGGAGGGGCCACAGCCAAGACAGGTGACCCAAACTGGCCAAAGGGATTTCCTGTACCCACCATATGACACCATGCTTAGCAGTAATAGCAGGAGGAGGGACAACATTTGTGGTAACAGCGTTTGTCTTCCGAAGCAACCACTACCTGTCCTGAGGCCTTACTTCTCAGAGAGTGGCTGGACATCTGGCTGCCAATAGGAAATAGTGAATAAGACCCTCTTTCAGCTTCTCTTTCATGTGCACCTTCTGCTTTCCTTTTCAAACTATTGTTATTTCATCCCAATAGTCTCTTTGACATCCTTCCTGGAAAATGGGAGTGAGTGAAAGATTGGGTGGTTGCTTGGCTGCTCTCTAGGGTCAACACACCACTATATGTTATCAAGAGGCTAAATATTGTAGATCTGGAGCCAGAGAGATATGGGTCCAAAGGCAGAGTACCCGTATGGGAGCATGATTTTCTCTGATATCATGATATGTTTTATGACTGTCTCCTCTAGTTTCATGCTAGTGAAACTTTCTTCAATAGAAACACGGGGCACATAGGGCACCCATTAAATGTTTTTCACTTACACCTTCAAATACTTCACAGATGTATCAAACCACATGGAAATGGAACAAGGCAGAAGTAACAGGTGGTTCCCCAGACATCTCTCTGTTGCATGGTGTGGGTGCTTAGAACACAGACAACAGTCTGAGGTTCTGTTCTGAAAGCCCATCTCACCATCACTGCTGTTGAAGAGGGTCTCTACAGATTCTACATCTAAGGAGCTTCACCAAAGATCATGCTTTATTTTTTCTGCAATGGGATACCTGTAACAGGAGCTGCCAAGAACAGAAATTCACCGAAGAAGGCTTGAACTTGAGTTGACATTGTGAGAAAAGGACATGATCAGAATTGCATGTTCTTAATTTTTGTGACAGGTAATTATGAATTTATTGCAACTTTATTAAGTATTCATTCCAAACAAATTGATTTGACAATCATCACCATCCAGAAGCTCTCTGAGGCTATTTTTGAAAGTTTAATCAGAGGGTCAGGTAGATTAGGTGACATTCAAAGGTTGTAGAGGTAGAGAAGGGTACTTGTGTATAACATAGTGTTATAGCAAGCAGGAGTTTTGCCCCAAATAGGGGCTGGATTGTGACTTTGGTCAGAAAGTGCACTATTGTATCTCCAAGAATTGTCACTAGTCACAATATCTTCCATGCACATATACCCTCTGCACAGTAATCAAATCAAGGACAAAAATGACCCATGCATCCTATGTACAGATAATTCACTGCACTAGTTTAAACTCCCCACTAACCACAGTGAAGAAGGTGCAGCTGGTAAGGAAATGAACAAACAAAACATGCAATCCTCTGTGACAGAGAAGTTATTACATCAATACTTTTGCAACCAAACAAGTCCCCTGGATGAAAAAAAGCCGCTGTACATTATCACAGCAAAGGAAACATGGCTATAACATAGAATAATTAGTCTTTCAGAGAAGAATCAAACAAAATTCAACTGGATACAGGAAAAGGTTGTTTTCAGGGCAAATATTTATGAAAACATAGACAGTTGTTTTTTATTATTTTTTATCATTATTCTTTGCTGACTGGATGTCTTTGCTTTTCAAATCCTACCCATTCTTTTTAACTCAACTGCATATGTGCAAGAAACTTGTGAAGATTGTTCTCTGGGAAAGTTAGAGAGATGATACTTCATCACCAGGTCTGTATTTCATAGAATGACAGAACGATTTGGGTTGAAAGGGACCTTAAAGATCATCCAGTTCCAACCCCCCTGCCATGGGCAGGGACACCTTTCACTAGAACAGCTTCCTCAGAGCCCTATCCAGCCTGATCTTAAACACTGCCAGGGATGGAGCATCCACAGCTTCTCTGGACAACCTGTGCCAGTGTTTCCACAAGTTCACAGTAAGGAATTTCTTCCTGATATCTAATCTAAACCTGCTCTCTTTCAGTTGGAATCCATTCCCCTCATCCTGTCACTACCTGGGTTTGCAAGTAGTCTCTCTCCATATTTCTTGCAGCTTCAGGTACTTGGAAGAAGTTCTTGGGTTTGGGTAATGTTGGAGAAATATCTGTATACAGATGGATTATCTTGCATTAATGACTCAAAAGGAGTTTTTTTGCCAGCCTAAATCTGAGTGTTACGTGGGCCATAACTTCAGATCTCAGTTATTCTTGCTTAGCTGTAGCATACACAGAGATCTGTGTGTTTGTAGATAGAGAGCAGTGAGAGGGAGCCTTGGCCATGGTAGAATGAACTCCTTGACTTAGTTACATTTGATTTAGTTATCTGTGTTAAAAAATGTCCCTCCAGCTAAGTACAGATAGTTTTCTGCCACTGAAAGAGTCCTGCTGTAGGCATAGTTAGATGGTAAAAATTGTGCCTTTATGGGTGCGGTTTGGTTTGAGGCACTAGATATATTCTACCAGTAAAAGATTTTCTTTACAAATAAAATCTGTCCTGCTGTGAAAAACTATAATAATACTACTCAACTGCAATTATTTTTTTCAGAGAGCTGCTCAGTAACAGTAATTTCTGTGTCTTTCTGTATGATTTCTTGACCTCAAATTTCATTCACTACTACTGAAAAGAGTTCTATTTCTTTCCTGTGGGAATCATCAAATGGCTCGCGGAAAATTACAACAATCTCTGGAGCTCCATGAATTTTCCTGTTTTTAAAGTATTTGTGGCTGCTCACATTTCATTTAATTCTAGTACTCCTTCTCACTCATACAGTCTAAAGCCAGCTTGGATGTGTCTGCAAGATCTGTAACCATAGATTTGTGGTGTCAGCTTTCCTGTGAACAGGTTAATTGCTGCATTCAGAAGAGGATCAATGCAAAGAAACTTGGTCATTACAGCTACAAAAATTAGCTGAAAAGCACTGAATCAATCTGTGATTGTGGCTATGACTGCTTCCTATAAAACCTTATTTAAGAAGATTAGGTTGTAACAATTTGTTTAGACATAGTACAGGTCGAAATGCTTGGTTTGGCCCAGGTGTTTTGGGAACAATGCTGAAACTTAGTAACTACAGATAAAGTTGTGCTTAGTCAATAGGATCTCTAGTCAAGCATGCAAGATTTCTTTCATTGTTCTAAGATATGTGAGCCTTGGCAAAGTCCTCTAGCAGCTAAAAGGATGGTGAGGTCATAAAAGAAAATAAGTATATCCCTAGTGGAATAGTCACAGCTTGCAATGATTTTGACAAGTGATGAATTTTTTTCCAACAAGGTGTGGTGGTGCTGAGAACTGCAGTTTATTTCAGTGGTCTATGATGCCTGGAAAAGACAGTCATGTAAAAGACGAAGGTAGTTGAAGGTCAGACAGTTGCAAGGATTCTGTTATGCCAGTGACTCTCTCGAGTGTGGATGGGTCATCCGTAACCTGGTTTCAAAACTGAGACCTTTCTCCACATATGTGTAGAGGCTGAGATTTGAGCAGGAATAACTGTGTGAGCTGAAGATTTAAGACTGTCTTTGCTCTGCAGTTTCAGTGACAAACACCAGTGAAAGTTGAGTGAAGCTGGAACCTGACTACTGTCGCTGCACCTGCACAAGCCTCAGAGTGGATACTAGTATACAAATGAAATTATTTTTCCTAGTTATACACAGATTCTTGCCAATTTTCAGGCTAAACTATGAATGCAGTGCTATAGTTAGGTTATTATTAAAGTATGCATTTCTTTTGGGAGTGCTTTGCTGTTTTACCGTCATTGCAAGGATAGGAACAAGAGTTTTTCAGACCTCCTTTCTTTGTGGTCTTTATAGGCAGCATCAAGGGTTCAGTTCTTATGTGAAGAGGTCACCAATGAAATATCTGAATAAGCCACTCAAAAAATCTCTTTATTCTTCACACTTGCAAATATAAACTAGGCTTTCTTATTAAAGGGGGAAAAGAAAATATTTAACAATGAGTATCGAGAGGGGAACGTTTGACTTGAAATCCATAAAATGTAACTAGTTAAGCCCTCTTCTCTGGTGGGACAACTAGTCTGGCTGCATGTTCCCCCCCTAAACCTCCCATGTAATCAATCAACTCATGACTGATACTGAGAAATCATCTTGTGTACCAGGAGCTGACACATCTGCACATGATGTTGTGATGCATTGGCTTTTCTGGTTACCAGAAAGGTACCTGAGACTATCTCTAGCATGCTGAAGGATGCCCAACTCATTCTCTGACCTTTTCACCTCTGAGACCCTTTGTTTCTATTTCACAGCTGTCCACAACTATCCTCTCTTCATAGCTGCAACTTTTGCACTCTGAAGGTGGAAGCATTTGCTTTCATTTCAGGTGACAATTCATGCCAGACACATGTAGAAAGAAGTAGTTCTCTGAGGCTTTCATATTGCAATGGCTTTTCTCTGCTTTATGGAAAGCTTGTTTTTAAATTTCATTCTGCACTGTAATGACAGATTTGTAAGTGTTGGAGGCTCTATTAGTCCCTCTTATTTTCTTGTCCTTCCCTGGCTGGTGTCCCTTCTTCTCTGGATTAACTTGAAAGGGTCATACAGTTCTGCTTTCCCTTAGGGTTTCAGCCAGCAGCCTACAGATCCTACAAGGGTTTTACTGAGGTAATCATGCCCCTAAAGTCTTTTCCTGGAGTTCCAGCCACTGTTGACATAAGAGATCTGGATCATCTGTCTGAATTGCAGATTGGTCTGTGAGAAAAGAACTATGGAGAAGCAGTGTTTTTAAACGTGTCTTTGGATGCAGCTTTGTGGGCCAAAGGAAATTTCTTGGTCATATTTTTTGGGAAATGCTGTATGTCTAATCCGAGTGCTCTGAGAAAGGAAGTGTGGATCTCACCTCAAGGCTGTAAAATGATGTTATCAGAATCAAGAGTTCATAGGAGATGAATGCAAGGCATCAGACTTGCATCTTTTAGAGCAGGGGCTACCTCTTCTTATTTGTTTGAAGTCTGTCTTCAGTGTGGGCATGATATTGCTAGGACTGGAACAGGAAAGAGAGCTTGGGGTTAGGAGTCTCTCACAGCTGTCTGATAACTCCAAATGCTGGAGGCTCTCTGAGTACTTTGATCTTTTTGCCATTGACAAATGCCTTGCTTCTAGATCCATTTTTTGTTGTTGCAAAGGATTTTTCTTCCCATTATGACATACCATAGTATCAAACTTGTTCCAGACACATTATGGAAGGCATGCAAATGCTATTCAGAGCCTGCAGCTTTCTCTCCCTTTATCTGTTATTATTTTCTGCTTGGCAGCAAAACAATACTCTTGTGTTACCTGATATATTAATCGCACTACTTTAAGGATGCCCCCCAGGGAGAGCCTGTTTGTGCCTTCAACCCCTGACCTTAGGCCTGAAAAGTTTTTTTATTCATTCCTCTTATATAAAAGCTCTTTTTATTTTGTCTCCAGTGAAAATATGTTCTACAGCTATATATTGAACTGGTAAGGGCTGAACAGAACAAGCTGGAGATTGTGTCCTTGATGAAGACTTGGAAGACTTGTCAGACTGAACTGGCTTTTATTACCTTCCTAAACAGTTGAGGTTTCCAAGTTGTCTCAAGGTAAACAAGTTGGTCTCAGGCAAACAGGGAATCAGAGAAAGTCCTGATTGCCCTCTTTGGAAGAACTAGGTGTTTTTTATTGTTATTGACCCATAAATGATCAGCACTAGGCATAACTGTCTGCTGGAGAGTGCTGTGTGGAAATGAGGGAGTGACCGAAGCATCACATCCACGTCCAGTGTCATTCATAGTTGCTTGTAGCACAAGTGCTTTGCTATTACACAAAACAGCGTCAGAGTTCTGGCAATTTACACCTCTGAGAAAAACTTCCAGAGCCTGTCCTGGCACATTCCCATCCCATACAGCAGATGGGTCTCACAAGAACTGCACCTTTTTGCACACTGAAAGTGAAAGAGAAGATTGATTCATGGTAAATTTAGAGCTCTAGAGCATCTTTCTAACTATAACAATCGAAGAAAACTGAGTGTAAGTGTATTTGCCATTTTTGGAGATGGGAAACGGCCCTTACTATTTTCTGATTGATTGACATGGTCCTACAAGCTCAGTATCTGAAGCTCCTCTCAGTTGCTACATCTTTTCAACTGATTTTCACTGAGGTTAGGCAAACTGAATTTGTAAAGCGGCAGCTTCCCATGATGCAAGCTCCATGAGAAAAAAAAATGGGTCACTAGTTGACTGCAGTTAAAAGAGTCAAAGAGGTACAAGAAGGCTGTAAAATGCAGATTTTGCTAGGTACTGCTGGCATTGTTCCATCCACTCCCTCTCAACCTAGTGTTTTGGAAATTTGTAGTAAAATTTAAATGCTGCGCTTTTGAAAGAATCTGCATTTCATATCAGTTTCCATCTGACAAGGCTTGCAGTTGACCATTCACTGGAATGGCATTAAACAAAGGCTTTTGATTAGCAGCAGGCTGAGTTTACACAGCTGAGGAAGGTGGATTGAAGTAGCCTGACTGACCCCTCTTGAAGCTCACACAATTTATTTTGCTGACAGGGACGGGAGAGCAAGGGGGAGTTTGGGGTCAGTTGGCCCCTTAACATCTTCAGAGTCATAACTTATTTCTCAGCATGTGTCTGTCTGTAGAAAAAGTCACCACAAGTCTCATGCAAACATGAAAACATTGCTTTCAGTGTGACTTTTTGGGTCAGGGGTTGTGCCCAGGGGTTGCTTCTGATGGGAAGAGAAATGCTGGGGATAGAAACTCGGTGTTTTGAGCAGAATTGAAAGACTTGAAAGCCACTCACCTCACAATATATTTTTTATCAAAATGTCATTTTTTTTACACAAGGTAGAAATTCTACCAGAATTATCAGGGAAGAAACTACTCTTGTTCCTTGGTAAACTAAGCTTAAAAAAAAAGAAGAAAAACGAAAAAAAAAAAAAAAAAAGAAGCAGAGAATTTCATTCCTATATTTCTGTCCATCCAAAGGAGAGTAACTAGAAATATGGGTGGCACATGTGCTCATGAAGTTTCCTTCAAGCTCGTCTGCATGCACGATGCTACCACATGGAAAGCTGCTCTGTGCCTGATGCTTTCACATGCCAGATGGTCTGTTTAGGGAGCTGAGATAATCATTGTATGGGGCCAGATTCTCAAGGGTGTTAAGGCACTTAGCTCATATCAACCAGAATCTAAATTCACAAGGAGCCTTAGGTTCCTACGTCCAATTCCTCATCTGCCTAGAGCAACTCTCTAGCTGCTTCACAAGGTTTCCTAGGTCTTGGTATTGCTGAATTGCTGAAGTCTGATTTTTTTTGCCTGGACCCAGTGCCACTCCCAAGCTGAACATCCTTCTGCTGGTTAG
This sequence comes from Notiomystis cincta, assembly GCA_013398075.1. Taxonomy (NCBI): domain Eukaryota; kingdom Metazoa; phylum Chordata; class Aves; order Passeriformes; family Notiomystidae; genus Notiomystis; species Notiomystis cincta. Next base: position 71,309 of record VZRX01020822.1, read on the forward strand.
TTTCTGTTGGGTGGTTCTTAGAACAGAAGGCTGCTGTTGATGTCCTCCCCAGGTCCTTCCAAATCAACGTTTATGTTCTCCCACAGCTTCCAAATTTCTTTTGCATCTTTCTGTGATTACACTGAGCCTGTGGGTCTCTGTCACAACTGCCCCCTGTCACAGAGGTTCCTGCACTGTCAGGTAGGATGAGTTTCACCTGAGCCATCTCTGGGCAAGCCCGACATCCTACTGAACAGTGCTCTCAGGGTGTGCACTGGGCTGCTCCTCTCCTACCATGTCCTGGGAATATTGCTGCTGAGTAAAGGGTTTGTAGGAAACAAAATCTGCTTGGAGAAGCCCAGCTCACGATAAACAAACTAGTCTCTTATAGCTATATCTGACACCCTGGTGGAAAAACAACAATTTTCTGTTGGTAAATGTCTGCTCACATTGTTTTGGAGATGTAGCTTCTGTCTCCTTCCACCACTGTGATCTGGTCAGGATGAAGGTCATGTCAGGCCACTGCAGGCTATTAGGGAAAGGAGCCACAGTGTGTGGCTGTTTGCTGTACCTGTTCATTAAATGGAGAAAGCATGACAGGAAATTCCTTTGCTACTCCATCATAAACTCCTTGTGACTCTCTCTATTTTTCACTCCCTGCAAACCACCATATTTTTCTCCCTCCAAGGGCTCCACTGATCTCACCATTGCTAGCTAAACCCTTTTCAAAGTTTCTGTGTTGCAACTCTCTAATTTCTCCCAGCATTAGTCTTTGGATGCAAAGCTTCCATCACATGGGTCAGGACCCCCCTCATGGCTGTGCCACAAGATGTCACTGATATCAGGAAGTCATTGATTGACCTGCCCAAGGTTTGAATGTTTTAGCTTATAAAATACCTTGCATCACCCAGTTCTAGATAGACCAAGGAATGGAGACTGGGACAAATACCATTGCCAATCAGAATATTTTATTACAAAGAGTGGTACAATATGAGATGCTAATATGAAGAAAACGTTTCTTTCTAAATAGAGGTTAAACCTGCATAAAAGTTATCTTTCTCTGATTACAGTTCTGTCATCTGTAAATTGTTTAGTTGAATTACTGAAAAAGGTGAGGATCAAAGTAATTTCTTCAGGATTTTCCTTCTGGATAATGGAAAGACAAAAACAAATAAAATCTACGGAAGCAGCAGCACATTATTCTCTGAGATTAGGATTTTTTAAGAGGAATCTATGGCCAAGAACACATATTTCAAGTGTTTACCTTTACATAAATCTCCCACTGGAATATGTCATAAGTTTCAAAAAAGATGGATGGTCAGAGCCATCAATTGCACAGTATCTCCCTTGTCAGGAAAAGCACTTTATCTGCAGTTTCTAATCCACATTAACTCCAAGTTATTTTTGAAGTGTAGGCCAGAATGGGTCATTCTGATCTACAGTAGTATAGGATTTGCTAATTTCTCATTATTTGATATGTTTTTCATTGTGCTCACAGAAACAACCAAATCTCTTATCCTCTTCTTGCTCTACAACTGCTTGCCTGATCCTTTCTCAATCGTTGCATCTTCTGGCACATATCTGATTTCAGTTGGAAGGCAGGGAGCAGGGTGTGTTGTACTCTGATAGGGCATATTCATCTGGAAAGAAGAAAGGAAGAAGACATTAGTATGAGAATGAGAATTCATTCTGACCCCAGTCTATCTGTGCCTGTCATTAATGTGCTACAAACCAGAAAGTATTTGATAAATTCTGTGGCAGACTCCAAGTTGTCAGGGAATCCAGCTGGGAGGGTGCATAGCCAGAGCTCAATGCACTCCTCTGACCACGTTTGCCAGGACACATCATTGCTGTGACCATGCATGATGTGGATCGGGGGGCAGAAAATGCACTCCAGGGTCAGTGCTCTGACTGCTGCTGCTGTTGCTGCTCCTAATCTGCTAGGATGCAGCCCAAGAAAGGTGTCAGGAACTTATTTTTCTAGCTTTAGTTACTTAAACTCCTCTTTTGTTAAGTGAGACTGTCATTCCTAATTAAGTTTTTAAATTCCACTACGGAAGATCTTTTTGCTGCAGCCTACTATGGCAATATTAAATAAAAAAATTAGATAATGCAGTTCAGGGAAGTCAGGAACACTGCTGCCTTTGAGTTACTGATTTTAACCATCATGTTCAAACTGTGGAAAAAAGGTGGAACTACACTTCTTTTTGTATGTGGTTTGTAAGAAAACAACTCCTCATGTATCACTTTCTTATCTGCTTTATGTTGAAATGAAGCAAGAAATGTAAACACAGAGGGGCAGGAACTGTCTTTGCTCTGCAAAGCCTCTTTGCTCTGCAGTCTAGTAATCAAAACCAGCAGAATTGCTAAGTGTGTCCCTCCTTTGATTTCACAGGTTTTTCTGAGGCCTGCTGAGGTCACCTACCTGTTTCATAGTAATCATATATATGTATGGGCGCTGGTTTCATGTCTGAGACAGGCAGGCTTTGCTCCACACCGAAGGAGAACCTGATTTTTTTCTGGGAGACCTGGAAACGGCAAGACAAAAAATGCATCAGAACTTCTCATAACTATCCCTGAGGCTAAGATTGAACAGATTCATTCCTGAATCAGAGTGTATGGAAACGTGCCATTCTACAGTTCCCTCCAGTTTGTAAACTTGATGTCAAATCAGATAATTTTTAAAAAAGCTGTTTGGTTGCTAACATTGTGTGCTTTTTCCTTTCTTCCTCTTCCTATTTCCATTGCCAATTACCCCAACCTGATTCCCTGTTAGTGTGGTTTTCAACATATCTGCACTCATCCTGTAATCAAAAATAGCTGTTAGCTTCTTTCCTTGACTTTTCCCAGCTAAAATCATCTTCACCCCTAAGAATCTTCTCCATACTTTTCCCTCTTTAATTACTTTGATCTCAATATTCCCATTATCTCTTGTGATGTTGGATTGAGTGAAGTACCTTTACAACTTTAAGGCATGTGTATTGTTAATATGCTATTAATAAGATTTTTCTTTTATCTGGGAGCCTGTTTTTAAACTTCCAGTTCAATAAAACCAGAAGGAAACCTCCCGAACTTACCTTCTGAAGGTAGAAGAGTATGTGGTTGTTCTTGATGTCTACACGATCCACAGGAGAATTCTCATACCGAAGCTTTAAATAAGGCAAAATACAACAATGTTAGCACGGGGGGCTTGCCAAGGAGACTTATGGATTCCGCAGCAAAATGTGTTTGAAGTGGCTGCCGCACTCCTTTTATGCCACCCCGCCATCTAGTCGCCAAAAATAGAAATGCAAGTTGAGTGTTTTTGCAACCTGATGCATCAGTCTCAGTGGTAAACAGTTTTACGGGAGCTTTGATACTTGCGACTTTCATCGTCATCCTAAGAATGCTCTCGTTTCAAAGAGAATTTACAATTAATTTCTGCAGCTCGAGCTGACTCACTTGCTGGTCCATTGTATGTTTTAAATGAAAGTTTAAAAACATTTAGAAAAGAATGTGAACAAAATTATTTTACTATCAAAACACACAAACTTGAAATATTCCAAACTTTAAAAACCAGCTGTTTTTTCCCCAAGTGTATCTGAAGAGGAGTAAGATGCCAAACAGAATAGTATCTCAACAGAAAAATCTTCCAAAGAAAATTTATCAATTTCATACAGTTCTAGCCAAAAAAACAAACTCAGGCCTGAATGATGAATGGTTATAAATGCACGAAGGTATGAGCCGATTTTACAAAGAATTTCATTCTTTTTTTATCTACATGAAAATTACAGCTCATGACTTGAAGGCAACTCATCTATTGTGAGCTTAAATTCTATTAGGAACTTAAATGAGGTGCTTATCAGTGCTGTCTCCAGCATTGTCATCATCATAACCAAATTTCTGGATAGTCAAGGAGGAGGATCAATACCCCCTTTTTTTTGGTTGTTTGTTAAACTGTACCATAGAGGAAGAAATAACCCTTATCAAAGGGATAATGCAAAATGCCAGTTAAAGCAATTTAACTATGGCAGAAGTGTTTCTTACATGGATTCTCTTAGGCTGCGTGACTACAGATTCACACACAAAAAAAGCTAAGGAGCACAGGGAAACCCCAGTAACCTGAGCAGAGCCACTGGAGCACTCTGACCTGCTTCCCCCTGGGGGTGCCACAGGGCAATGGCCAGGTCATTGTCAGGAAGTGAAATACACCAGGTGAGTCAACAGCAGAATGTCCCCAGATTACCTTGCAGACCTAAGGGGAATGCTGCCTAGAGACCACAGGGCTGAGTATGGGATGCTGGGACTGAAGAAAGAGTTATTACAGGGTGTTTAGGGGAAGAACCAGAATTAACAAAGAGAAGGATAAATTCCAATTGGAAGGAAAAAGGGTGGAAATTGAGATCAAAGAGGCCAGTTGCACATTAACAGGTTGGTTGGTGGTCAGCACACTTGTCTGCCCTGCACCTGGTTGCCACCATTCTCTTCTGCCTTCTTATTAATCTCTGTTCTTGACAATTTTCCAGGGTGAAAGGCTCTCTCCTCTGTCTGAATGTGTGTGGAGGGAGTGTCAGTCACTGCAGAGAAGATTGGAGATCACACAGCCAGTGTGCCTGGAGTGCCAGCAACCTGAGACATCACAAGACTTTAGGCTTGCTGTCAGCATATGGTCAGCATGTGGTCACTACTGATAAACTGGACGAGCATCCAGCTACTGAATCACACATGAACTTGACCCAAATATTGAAGATACCAGAACATCCAAGATATCTACCAAAGGAAGCAGGGTGTCTGAGCCTATTTTTATCAACTTGCTATGCTTTTGGGCTTTATCATTCACATTGGTCCCATTTTTTACCTTTTTCAGGGAAGATTCTTCGGGAACAAAACCTGAGAGCATTTTCACATCAACAATAGCCATGTTGGAGACGTTGCGGTTTCCTGTGTAACTAAAATGAGAAAAGTTCTGTTAGTCTGGTCTGCAAATGGAAAGGAGACCAGCAAATGACATTTTTAGCTCCTTTAATCCCCTTTTTCTTCCTACAGCTGCAGAGCAGCAGTTAACTGCCTGTACTTGGATCCTTTCTTGGATGCTTTACCAAACTGTGAATGCAGGGGGGTAGGTCAGTGAAAGGAAGTTACCTGGCAGAGAGGACAAGGTCAAACTTTGGTGGATAGTTGCCTGTGCAAGATGCATTTGCCGTCTTTACAGACAAAGAAAATCCTGCAACTTTTTTTGGCAAATGGATGTTGTGTCTCAGGGTGGTCTAAAAGAGGAAGTGTGAGATGGTCACAGACTTAAAGGGTTTTATGTCTCTGGCATGACATATGGTGAAGAATAAAGCATGGAGAGTCCCCTGCTCAGTTCTCAGAGGGTGGTGATGAGTTCTCAGCTTGCTTACCTGCAGATAGACACAGCCAGTGCCATTCACCTCCACACTGTAATTCCCTGGAAGAGTGGGTAAGGAAGCCTGCTGCAGTAAGAAGCGGTTCTTGTCATTCACATGGAAAATCTTACTGGGGGTCTCCATGAAGTGGACTTTGACTGTATTAAGACTTTTTTTGGAGAAGGTGAGATATCCGTACTGGGCTAAAGCTTGGAGAGCAACCACGGTGTCCTGAAAAGAATAACATTATCCCAATTAGATATCCAGGCGTAAGATGGTCCATTAGATTGGCACAGCTCCTATTTCCCCAATGCATTTTCAGTACTTGTAAATGCAGGAAGGGCTTTGCAAAGAGCCAGGGAGACAAGACACTAGTTCTTGTAGAACTCATCCTGGTGGACAAAAAGCTGTCCCTGAGCCACCAGTGTGCTCTGGTGACCAGTAAGGCCATCTGTGGGGCATTAGGAAGGGCTTTGACAGCAGATTGAGGGAGTTGATCCTGCCTCTGTACTCATCCCTAGGGAAGTGCACCTGGATTGCTGTATTCAGTCTGGCCTCCTCAGTACAGCAGACATGGAACTTGGAGCAGGTCCAGAGGAGCATCATCTCAAGAACGATTAAGGGATTAAGGCATCATCTCTTACAAGGAAAGGCTGACAGAACTGGGCCTGTTCAGGCTTGAGAAGAGACAACTGAGAGGGAATCTCTCAAATATCTGAAGGGAGGGTATCCAGAGAATGGATCCAGCCTCTTCTTGGTGGTGCTAAGCAATAGAAGAAGAGGCAATGGACAGAAACTGATGCTCTGGAAGTTCCACCAGAACACGAGGGAGAACTTCTTTGCTGTGCAGTGACCACACATTGGAATAGATTGCCCAGAGAGGTTGTGGTGTCTCCCTCACTGGAGATGTCCAAGAACTCTTTGGACAAAATCCTGTGCCATGCGCTCTAGGATGACACTGCTTGAGCAGGGAGGTTGGACCAAATCTTCCCTGTGGTCCCTTCTAACCTGACCTATTCTGGATTCTGTGATTCTAGAGCAAACAGATTTTAATTATCCATGGCTAACTTGAAATTCAGGCAAATTCTCATTGCTTGAAACCAAATTATCTGTAAAGCTTTGAAGATCATGGTGTGTCTTTGACAAGGCAACCCATGGAAGCGCTAATTATTCAGTATTATTCAAATCCATATGCAGTCAGAAAGATTTGTCATTTGTTCAGATTCAGCTTGCAGACTGTACTAATCCAAGAAGTTTTCTTTTTACCACACACAATTGTTACCTGGCTGGAGGCAAAGCCGCCATATGGATTCTGTTGTTTGATAAGCCAGTACACAATGCGAGAGATATAAGATAAGTCTTCTGGAGTGAGTTTGGTTTTGTTGAGCAGAGCCAGGAGCACATAGCTGGTCATTTCAATCTCAGCAGAAGGGGCACGGGAATAGAAGACAGAGAAATGTTCTGCTGCTGGCTTGTTTTCTCTCTGCCAGTGAACAGATCCACCTGAAAACAGAAAAGTAGGGTGTAAAAAGCATGGAAAAAGTAAGATTTTTCAGCTATTGGTGTCCTGAACTGGATAAGTTTTACTTCCAACATGGAAAAGAAAACAGGAAGGGATGGAAACGGAATTAATAAAAGCAGGCTGTATAAGACAAAGAGGGATTGAAGTGAGGGCAGTGCAGTAGAAGGATGATAAGGCAGTTGCAAACAGGAGCACATGACATAGCCAAGGGAAGTGGGTTTGTTCAGCATGTACAAGAGGAAACTAATTGGAAAATTAGGTACAATCTTCCAATACCTTGGACTGAGACATACAGGGGACTCTCTCCCCTACTACTTTATTCCAAAATTTCATAAATCAGGCCCCAGCTCAAACTTTCGTGAAGCCAAAAGAGATAGACAGAAAAACTCCTAGAGAGAAATTCAGTAGCACTGCAGGCATGAAATGTGAAGGGAGAGCATTCATGACAAAATTGTACATCAGAACATGATACAACAGGCAATTCCATCAGCTGCACCACCTGTACCGTGGCCATGCTGCACTCACCAGCCCTGACAGCTGCCCGGTTCAGCTTCTCAAGGAAGAACTGGCGTCTCTCCTCTCTGCCAGCTAAGCCATAAACATAGGCAAAGAGGGCCTGGTTATACAGGTTGTGGACTCCTTTGTTAAAAGCATTCTCCAAACAGCTCATGCCTCTCTGAACGACAGGGTGCTGGTAATGCAAAACACAGTAAGGTGTCAGGTACTTGGATTTGTGTCTCCACACAACAATCTTTAAATACTTCCATCATTGCTTAAGCTGCAATCTCTGACTTCATGCTAGGAATATTCATGATCCATGGCACGTTTAAGGGCCTACAGAGTGTATCCTGTAAAAAAATTCCCTTCCAGTCATGCTGCCTCCTTTCTGCATTTATTTAGAGGCAGCGTGGCCATAATAGCAGAGCACTCTTTTTTTCCTGTCTTGGGTGATGGCCTTATGCAAGTGAATCCTTTCTCCATCAGTTGCTTTAGCAATAAAATGTGGATGATTTTTACAGAACTATGTAAAGTGTATTGAGATCTCATGATTAAGCAGGCTCTCTCAAAAGGATATTGTTCATTTGCTAGCTACAACTACCAAGGTATAAATGTAAGCCTTCAGACCTTTTAGCTTTATTGGCAATCTCTGCGAACTCTTCATCTCAGACATCACCGGCACACTACTAACCATGTCTTATCTCTGCAGCTTCACTTAAACATGGGGCACCAGGTTTTGGAGCATCTAATGAAGGTAATGGAAACTAAATTCATGTTACTGAAAAATTATTTGATTCTGCACAATGTTTTCATCCTGTTGGTCTTATGTACCTTGATGATGGCCCATACCCCGTATCTGAGGGATGTTCAAAAAATCAGCACATCTTGAACATGTTTGTCAGATTTGGAACAATTCTCCTCCTCCCCATTATACAAAGAACAAAGTCAGCATAAAAAGGTCACAGAAAAACAAGGATATACAGGAAATACATTACAGAGAACAGATCTTGGCTCTCATTTCCTAGTGCCTAGTACTACAACCAGCAGGTCATAATTTCATTCCATTATTAAGATTTCGATTGGGAAATGGAACCAGAACTTGGAACTAAATGCAGAAAGTGAGTTTGTAGACTGAAGATTTGGATAGCTTGAACTTTGAATTGGGCAAATTCAGAGAAAATTCCAAAGTGGACTCTGGACGGAGGGGGCAAATTCAGTCTTGATTTTGCATCTACTCAGTTTGCAATTGTTTAACACAGTTGGATTCCTTAGAGGTGTTTCAAGTGAATCCATGGGCACTGTACATGTAATTGTAAAATTCATTAAATACTTGCAAGGGATTGCAGGGTTCTGAAAACAACTGTCTGCAATCAGCTGCTGCTCTACAATCAGTATTGGAATTCCTCACTGCAAAAGAATGCTGATGTGAGGACTCTGACTTGTGCAGTTTGACAAATGGCTGATTGGGCTAACAGAGTACCAAATACCTACTGCAATAGGCTTTCCAGACTCCAGCAATGATGCCACAATGTAGGCTGTGAGAGAGTATTCAGCTTCTTCTCCACCCTAATGAAAAACAAGCAAAGAATGGGTTAGGATGAATGTCCTAGAAAGAAGCAGCGTATGATTTAATTCATAGTTCATGTATCAGTTAGATTTGAGACCAACAGTAATTTCTGTCTCTCTCTGTGCCTAGGAACAAGAAAGATCACATTCACTCAGGATAAAGTCAAAATAATTGACTATATCTTCTTGACTTTTGCATGTGTATAATAAAGCACACCATAGCCTGTGACTGAGCACACAATGCAGTGGCGGAAAATGAAACCTGAGACTTATAACTCAGAAAGTTCTACTTGTTGTTACCCCATCATCAAGCACACATAAGAATCACACTCTGCCTGTATAGGAGAGACGTGAGATAACAGCATCAGGAACAGTAAGGGTGTGGTGAAGAGGAAGCATGTGTCTTGCAGAAGTTATCCAAATCAATCTAGACAGCATGACTGGACGTTTGTGGCTATACATATCTCAGTTACCTTCAAAGCATTGTTGAAATGTGACCCAGCATTTTCAAAGCAGCCATCTGACTTCTGCTTGCTTGTCAGCCAGATCAGAGTTTGGGACTGGACATTGTCATCAATGTAGATGTAGCGTTTGGCTTGCTCCAGTGACTTGTACACAAAGACAGTGAGCCTGCAGGTGATGCAGAAACAGAGAGCAGGTATGGTGTGAACAATACCAAGGACATTTTCCAGCGCATAGAAAATGATGTGAGATGAACTTTTTAATGTTTGAGATAAAAGAAGGTGTTTTCTAAGTTTAAAATAAATAACATATGTAAAATCATGATAGTAAAAATTGACCTGATATTTCTCCCTTACTGTGCATGACACCATTCTTTTAGAGCAGTAGTAAAGTATAGACAAAGCTTGATGGTTGATATTAGCAATTTCTAGTCTTCGTTAATTGAATTATGAAACAAACCAGGTTGGAAGGGACTTTTGTAAGTATCCTGTTCAACCATCTGCTTAAACTAAGGCCAACTTCAGAGCTGTGTCAGTCTGCTCAGTCTTTTGTCCTGTCTCTAGGGAAAGTCTCTAGGGACAGAGATATCCACATCCTCTCTGGGCAGTTGTCTCAGTGCTACAGCCTTCTCCTGGGGAAGATTTTTATTCCTTCTACCCACTTGGAGTTGTCTCTGTAGCAACTTGAGTAAGGACAATCTCTTGCCCTTACTCTATGCAGCTCTGACAAGAGTCTGACTCTGCATTTCCACAGTCCCCATCTAGGCAGCAGACAAGTTTACCCAGGTGTCCCCCTAGCTTCCTCTTCGACAGGCTAAACAAATCCAGATCCTTCAGTTTCCCTTTGAACATTATGTACTCCATCTCCCAAACATCATACCATCCTTTTGTTGCCCTCTTTCCAGTTATTAATCTCTCCTTTACTAGGAGATTCAAATTAATTAAACTATATTAATTTAGTCTATTAAAAGTAAGAACCACTTGGAGCATTTTTCAAAGCCTAAAGATCCTGTGCTAGGGAAATAGGAAGTGTCATCACTTACCATACACTCACTTCTCTATCTCGTAACCCAAAGGAGCTGTAGGATCCATCCTGATGTTTGTATGATAGCTGTTTCTGGTAACCTGAAAACACAATAAACAATACACATTTTCTAAGCAGAGAAAAGGATTAGTTCTGCTGTTTGTTCTACTGAAGCAGCAAGGCTTTTGGATTTAGTATCAGGTTCATGTATGCCTGGTGAATAATGCCAACTATGAAATCCAGCTGCTTTTACTCCTGGAAGAATGACATACTGCTTTGGGGTGCTCTCACTGCCTGCTCCTATGAAATAAATGCGATGCTGGAATTCAGAGATCAGTGCTCACCATGTAGAGTTGAAGAGTTCAAGGCACACAATCACAATATTAGATCATAGAATCACAGTTTATTCTGAGTTGGAAAGGTCACATCACGTGTCTGACAGCATTGTCCAAACACTTCTTAAACTCTGTCAGACTTGGTCCTGTGGCCATTTCCCCAGGTAAGGAGATGAAAGAATCTGAAAACCTCTCACCTGTGGATAAGTATTGAGTACCCCTGGCTCTAATCTCTTCAGTCAGCTGCCCAGTCTTATTCAGATAATCCAGGGCATAGATGTTGGGTGTGAACAAGGCCATGTTCTGTTCTCCGCAGCCATAAGGCATATGGAGGAGGTTATCTAAGTTCCTCAGTGCTGTACCCAAAATGTCACCTGAAGAGTGAAAAATATAAGAAATTAGCTCAGTTCAGACATGTTTTTATTACACAGCATTGTACATTGCTCTATACTTTCTCATTATGAACCCAAGGGCAATGACTAATCATAGCAACCAAAGACACATCATAGAACAAAAGTGCTGAAATACCCTCATTTTTTATTTCTTATCTGGATCATGGACACCTGGGAGAAACTGAGAATTTGAGAGAAAAAAGTGAGCACCAATACTGGTTGGCATTGGCTTCTGAGAAACAGCTATGAATCCTTGGAAGGGTTGGATTTCCCTGCTCTTTACAACCTGCTTCCTGTTTTTGCACGTACATGTGAAAATGTTTTGTGGGGTACAGTGCTGATGAGCTGCAGAGGCTGTAATTGCACAGCATCAGCACATCTCCCATAGACATGGGCATGCAAAACAACTATGTTTAGAAAACAATCTGAGTCCAAAAATTTTCACTAAAGAGAACCCTCAATTCTTAAGAATGACTTTCAGATTAATAGAATTGATTGGGACCTGAAACTCTTATTCTACAGGAACTTTTCATTATGTAAAATGATAAATTTGAAATTATGCAGTCAGCAGAGTTCTGAAGATTTCTTTCCAAGAAATTAAGATAACATTTTCCAAAGAAGTCTGCCTTATGATACTTTTCAGCTAAATTAACTGTTTTACTATACAGAGCTGGATATGTTAATGCAGTATAATCTGAAATACAACATAAATGGAAATTATTGGACCATTTAGTCCTCTTTTGATATGAGAGAATTTTGAGTAACTTTTGCCTTTCACTGCCATTTTGTAAAGTAGAAAACTTACCTTCTAAAATCAAGAATAATTACTTTTTCAACTTTACACAAGGTTTGTGTGTGTGTACATGATGGCCCTTGGTGCAGCACAAGAGAAACGCCATTTGGCATTTAGTCTAAGTTCTAAACTTACCGATGACAGAAAAATAAGCTCTGGCTGACCCTTGCACTAAGTTTCTTGGTAAGTTGAGAGACACTTGTTCAGAAATCTTTTTGCCTGATGAGAAAATGTAAAAAGAAGAATTGTTAAAATTATGGTTTTTTTTACAGAAGTCTTGACAGTTATAGGCTTCAGTCTGGGTAAGGAAAGTGCCCCAGAGACTTGCCCAATGAGTCAAAAGTATCTGAAAATCCTGAATTTTATCCTAGCACCCTAACTCTGAAAATATCTTTCTTCCCCTGGAAGGGTCTCTGGTTTTGTAGGATAAGATCTACAAGACAGTGAAGCAGTTCCACTCTGTTCCCTGGAGTGAATGAATGAATGAATGAACTAATGAATGAATGAATGAATGAACTTGCCTTACCTTTTGCACAGATGAGGGAGCTCTGAGTCAACTCCTTTTTAATACCTTCAGGCTGTTTTATTGCAGTGAAGTGGCCAGGAAGAGAAAGAGAAGTGCAGAACATCACCATGAAACCATGGCATTTAGCAGTGTAAGACAGTATGCACCTCTTGTGCCCAGTCCTACCCTAACTCCACTAGAATATCTCTTGGTCCATGGCTCCTTCTCTTACCCAACATCCTTTCCAGAGCACCTTCCCACTCAAAAAGCAGTCAAAAGTTAGGTACTTCTAGCCTCTGAGAGGGACTCTTTCCAATTAAACCAATGTAGCTGTTGGTTTATGATGTTCGAGATAAACCCTTTTCCTTTTATATCTTCCCTCCACTCTCCTACCTGGTATTTGAGTCACACGCTAAAGGTTTGGAATCTTCTCCCTTATGGCTGTCAGGACACATGTGCTCATGATCCCAAGAAGGAGACCCTGGGAGGAGGACAGTGGATGCTATGACCACTGTGATTTTCACTCTTATTTTGATATGGAGAAGCCTACTGTACACAAGTACTGTGCTCCCTCCTCACTGTATTGCACTCCCTCCCTCCCTCCCTCCTAACTGCTTCTAACCCTCAGCCACAGCAATTCCAGCTTCCACGAGGCAGAAAGCACTTGCAGATTTCCTACTATACCTCAACAAGTAGGGTTTGAAACAAGGTGTCCCTGTAAATGGTCTTGTCTTCTGGAGATGTGCTGTTTTCAGTACCTCTGGTGTTCAGTTTGGCCTCAGCAGTAACCACGAATTTCACCTCACCTGGAAAGCCACCCACCAGCCCAAGAAAATGAAGTTATCTTCAATGCCTACAACTACTCCTGGTTTTGAGTGCCTCTTCGAGGCTGATGAACTGCTGAGAAATGTATTTTCTCTCAATAAAAACAAATTTCGTGAAGGCTTCATATCTGTTCATTAGTGTAAAGGAGTGCTTGCCTCAGGTTCTGGTATGAGGAATGAAAGAGGGGCCATCCTGGCTAAAAAATGGACATTTGCTACCAATTTCCACCTCTTCTTAGCCTTGCATTGAGTTTTTCTCTGGCCTAGGGCAATTTTGCAATAGTTTAATCATAGCTTCCCTGCCTTTACACATATTCCAACATTTGGAGCACTTGCACATGCAAGTAATTACAACTGCTTTTCGAAAAAGGACAATGTGGACTTGAAGGCAGTGTGGATTACATAGCTATAAAACTGGGAAAGAGCAGTGTCCCTATTGCCCAGTGAGAAGCCAGTCCAAAATTATTAGCAGATTTTGTTCTTACTAAATACCTCTGGTTAGACACAAAACTGTCAGCTGAAAGATCATAAGCACATGAAATCCTGTCAGTATTTCATACATCTGGCAAGTGACTAGTTCTTCCTAAAATGGGTAGGAAGTGGGCTAACCAAAACTGGAAGAGGTAAACCACAGTGGACTGGAAGAGGAAAACCACCAGAAAAATTCACTGCTCTTTCAGAGCATCTAAGGGAGTTTTAGCAGAGGTCCAATGCTAAATTTGGAGCAATTAATGGAGCTAAACCAAAAATGCCTGCTTGTGGATTATTGATGCTGCCCTAAAGGGTGGGAGTAGAAAGATCAAACAGGGATATATCAAGGTGGTAAAAAGACAAACTTACCAAGTTTGTGGGGCCTAACTGCCCAAATATATGTTTTTCTTTCATTGGCACACACTGTTGCTGTGTTGCCCCCCGATGAACGGATCTCTGCCTCGTAATCACTTGACTGTGCCAATATGGCACTGATCTGAGACAAAAAAAGAAGGAACAGATTAAAAATGAAGGAGAATGACCTTAAAATATGGCTGCAGAGCAAAGGAGGCTGCTGCATTACTCAGTATTTATTGTGCTTTGCACAGCACAGTACCCATACTCTCTGCTGAGGTTACTCCCTCAGGAGTGAAAACATCTCTGGGAAACCAGCCAACCCCATAGGAAATAAAAGGGAATTTGATGTACCTGGACACATTTGTTGAGGTAGTTGAGGACATTGGCTATTAAATTAAATTTTTCCCCTCGAGTGACAGAGTATGGCAGGGTGAGGTCCACAAAGAAAGGCTGGAATGCTGTCAGGGAAACTGGTGAAGAGATGCCAAACCCGGCATCATCCTGCACACAGAAAGCGCTGGCTTTCCATTCTGTGATGGTGTCAGGAATGGTGTAAAAGACATTGACCTCTCCTCTGGAACTGAAGAGAATATGAAATACAGAATGAGAAAATGATCTTTGGAATTTTTCAGAACAAATTGTAGAATAGGCTCTCTGTTTGAGTTAGAACTTCTGTTTTCATCTCACTTTCTACAAGACACCTTTTCATATTTAAAAAAAAATGTTATAATGCTTGTAGTAAAGATAAAGGTGCTGGTTAACTACACTTTAAAAAGCACTCAAATTCTCAACTTTTTAAATTTAAAAATACCAATTGTTGAAAAACCAGCATGTCCAAGCACACAGATTAGAAAAAATAAATTTAGATTAATTTTCTAGAACAGCATCTGGAGGCATAGTTAGAATGGAAATATTCTCATTGCAGATGTTGTGATAGCCTGAAAGGAAACAAAAATAAACTGAGATTTTTGCTGCTGAATTAAAAATTGGATGAAAAATAACAAGCTCCTTCTCTCTCCTTAGAAATACTTTTATTTCACTCTTAGCCCCTATTTATTTCTCCCCACCAGAAAGACAGGGAACAGAGCACAGAATATTTGTCTGCAATGGTCATTGATCAAGATGGGAAAAGCAGACCCACATCTACAAAGCAAACATATGTTCCATGGTTCCTTCCCAGAGTCCATTTTAGCTAAATGAATCAGCTCAAAAAGGAAGAAAGAAGTGAAGATAAACATACATACTCAGTGTTAACCAGTTCCCAAATCCAGGTCTCGGGGAAGAATTTCCGAACAATGCTGACACTACCTCCAGCTAAAGCCTCTGATGTTTCTAGGAGTGGGGCTGTGGTTAAAGTATAGCATTAGAGACATCATGTAAGAAGAATCTTAACTTCTGTCAGACATACTTCACACCAGAAATGAGCACTAAGTATCCTGTTTGAGCATTTTTTGAATTTTTTCCCCCATATAATAGGGAAAATTCCAACAGATATGGGGGTATGGGAAGAAAAAATTTCTTATCTATTCTCTTTTCCCATGAGAAAATACTGGGAAAATTAGCTATTTTACAAGACATTTCACTTCGTTTTGTACTGAAAGATCTCATCATTTGGTTAGAAAAGTGTGTTCCCCATCCTCTACAACAAACTCTCTGTGATTTACAAGTGGGCACCAGTAGCCAGTTTTGTCATCAAAGCTTATAGATGCTTTACAATTATTTAGAATCATAGAATCACAGAATCATTGGGAAAAAAAAATCTAGGTTGGGAGCAACCCTGGAGTTCTCTGGTCTAATCTTCTTGTGGTAGGACTAATTTCAAACTCAGACCAAGTTGCTTCTTGTGCAGTTCAGTTTTGAAAACCAGAAGTGATGGAAATTCCAAAACCTCCTGGAGAATCCTTTCTAGTGCACCACAACTCTCATGAGGAAGAACTTTTTCCTAATGTTGAATAACACTCCCTTGTGGCAACTTATGACTGCTACCTTTGCTCTTTTGCTGAGCAATCTGACCTGATAGAGAGATAATCATAACTTTTGCTGATCTCTAAAGGCTTTGGAGACTACGTGCTAAGTGTGCCACATGCTGTGTGAAGTCTTGACTCTTAAATATTTAATTGAATTATGATTTGATGAAAAGTTCTGACCCGAAAAACCCTGAAAAGCCAATATCAGTTTATGGAAGAAGCAGCATCACAGCATTCCCTGTCTTTTCTACATGGACCTGCACCTGAGTGAGAGAAAATTGACTCTACTGCAAGGACTGCCAGAAGGAGATTACAGGATGCCAACTGGGACACACAGGCCTATTTCCCAAACCCCGCAATATACTGCTTGTTATTTTATATAAGTTTTGAAGACCAGGTAGGCAGGCACTGGAGATAGAGTATGAACTCTCTTTTACCTGAGGCCTTGAGCTTGGCATCATAATAGTGAGAAGGGTAATTTTCTGTATCTGATCTGTCTTCATTGCACAGGACTGGTTTCCGTAGCGCAGAATTGGTGAATACTTTCAGGCCCATATCCTAAATGTGAAAGAATCTATCAGGTCGCTCTGGGCATTCATTAGCTGCCAGTGCATATCAGTTATTATCATTTGTCTTTTCTCCCCTCCTCCATCCCATTTCATCCCATCCTTTCAGCCTTGAACGTCTTAACCCCACCTTGCCAACCTCTGTGTTTCTCACGGAGCAGCGACACCTTGTGTTCTGCAAAGAGCAGTGATCGTATGTCTGACGTTGGCTTTATGTCTCAGGGCATAGAGCCCGTGGGCAGTGGAGTTCAGCGTATCAGGAGCCAAGTGGTAGGCATCAGACACAGATGTTTGCAAGAAATGCCTGGAGTCATGAGCCAAGGTCATGCTCCCGCTTAGGAAATGTCTACTGAACCCTGGACAGCAGCCCAGGGATTTTCCAGCAGTGATTTTCAGACTTCCTGAGTAAGTGATGAGGACAAGAAGGCAGAAACTGGGTGACTGAAGGCTTTAGGCTGTTTCAGACATCAGCTGCCTTCTCTCAGCAGTAAGAACAACCCCCCGAGAATGCTGAATGCTAATGTGGATGAATTCTTCTCAAATACTTCCCACTTAGCCTCCCACACAGACCACCTACCCTGAAAATCCTGTAGACATCTCCATCACGACTGACATTCACAGGTTCAAAGTACAAGCCATCAGAAAAGATGGTTTTGGATGGTGTGCACCCCTGTGGCCTGTCATCTTCCAGGTTGAGCCCGTTGTAGTAATAGCCATATAAATCACCCCCACCAAGCTGGTAGTACACCTGGAGGTGAGAATGAGTAGTGTAAGCACAAGGAAGGTCTGAGGCAGGTACAAAATAAAATATTCAAAGCATATGGTGGGCCCTGAGAAATCCTGTAGACTTTGGTGGGCTTAACTCGTGATGCCTACCTAGAAAGGAATAAGCAATTTGGCTGGTGATGTACAAGAACAGCTCCTTCAGAGCTTCAATGGCTTTGTGGAGTGAACTTGAGCAGAAAGCATGGAGACACCATACTCTTGAGTTAAGAAAAAAGGAGATTGGAGTTTTACAAGACAGTAGCTGTCATCTACAACTTTTGTTCTAGGCCCAAGGCCTATCTGAGCCATAAAATGCAATTTTGACATAATTACTCCACAGTGAGGAAATATACTGTTGAAGATTTACATAAGGCATATTCTTAGGATATGTGTTACACTGCCATGCTTCCCAAAAGCAGTGCTGTGCTATCGATTTTTGTCTTTGAAGTGCACAATTGCCTTAGACCTTCCTAATCACAGATGTCTGTTTCCAAAGGAAAAATAAAAATGCAGTCGGCAGCAGAGACGTCACAGGTAGGAACTGGGTGTTCCTAGCTCAAAAGAACAGAGAACTGGGGATGTGACTTACGCTCTCGGCAGACAACTCTTGTCCAGACCGAAGAAGGACACCCTGAATTGCTCGCAGGGCACAGTAGGAGTTGGCAGCAGCTGCCAGGCGGAGTCCAACTTTAGAGCCCGGGAGACCCTGTTTCTCAGAGAACTTGAGCTGGACCTGGAAATTAACAAATCCAAGACAACCCCACAGAAATCAGGTGAATTGGATTGGCACAGAGATCTAAATCTCACTCGCCCTTCCCTGGCACTCACTCTATTCCCTGTGGGACAAAGCTCCCACCGCTAGATGGCCCTTCTGGATCCATTTGTAAAAATTCACATAATTGCCTAGCCACCCTTCTCTCCCCACTGTATGGAGAGTTTTGTCTGAGTCTGACCATATGTACCAATTACAGAGGAATAGCTTCTCATGATCCCAGACATACCTGCACCTTTCCCATTCCTAAATGCCATCCCCAGTGCAGAGCTCTTGAGGAGGTCGTTTCCTGACTATTTTTCAGCAAACCCTGATATATCCCTTAGTAAGAAAGCAAAGGTTTCCACCTTATTTTTGAAGCATATATCACTGTGTATCCTGGAGCTGTCAGCCACTATCTCTCCATGGGGATGCACCGTGTAGAGCAGCAATCTGGCGCTGGGGGCAAGCTTCTCAGTGACAGTCAGTGTGATGGAGAACATACCTCTGGAAGCTGTGGAAGGAACATGGACCAGGGGAGAAGAAGCCAGCAAAAGAGCTTAGCCAAATCTCAGCTTTGATGAGAGGACCACATATTTGTTCACAAACTATTAGCACCTTTAAAACGCAGGGAACTGGTTATTGGAAGATTCATCTCTCAGTGGTTGAGAAACAGCTCTCGTTAGCAAGACAACATATACAAACTGGAGGATGCTGAGACCAGGGTGCTTTGCAGAGAGAGGTCTAAGCTGGGAAGAAGTTGAACATGGAAATCTGTGCACGATTGCTATGAGAAGAGCACAATGTTGCCTTTGGTTCTCAAACTAGAACCTCAACACCAGAGGAAATAGAGCAATCTCTGGAGTTAAAAGAGAGTTCTCTTAACACTAAGAAATATGAAATTCTTCTCTGCATGGATGAAAACTACAAGCACATGGACATGGAATTAAGCTTAAGACCAAAGATAATAAATATGAAACAAGTCCTATATATGGAGAGCAGCTTACTTAAGAGACTTCCTGAAGTGTGCAAATAGACCAGGTTCTGCAAGTGAAATTATTTTCAACAAGGAAAGAATGAAGGTCAGGATCACTGTCATCTGGAGACTTCTAAAAGAGTTGTCAAGAGTTGACTGCTAAATATCCTTGTCAAATGGGACACCTATTATTCCAAACTTTAAAACATTTTATTATTCTAGTTGGTGAAGACTAGGATGTCACACAATAACTGTGAGACCATAAACATTCCTTGACATACTAAAATAATACAATAAACCAGATGAAGGTTGCATTTCATGTGTTTGATCATAAAAAAATATTTTTCTATTAGCAAGATGAAATTGACTATGATATGGGGGATTGGCTAGATGCTGCAGCAAAAGAAAATTATTCTGTGAGTAGTAACAGGTCACAGGATTTTGGAACTAGTACCTGATTTAGCCACAGTTCTCTGCTTTCATCACTTGCAAAACTTACTATGTTCTGGTGTTCAGAAGGGTGCTCTAAGGTACGAGTAGTAATATGGTCTGGAACTTACCACCAGAAATGCTGACTTGCTTCTGGCCACTGAGAGTAATTTTTCCTTGTGTCATCACCTGGGCATAGAAAAATCTCATGAAAGGGGATCAAAAGCACCTTCTCCCTTCCACCACAAAATCATTGATTTTGAGTATTATTATGAGAAGCCTCGAAGGCCATCAGGTTGATCCATGGTCTGTAACCTCTGTCTGATTGTAATATTTCTGCCTTATAGGGTGTCTGAGAAGGTGAAAAAAAAGATGTTTTAGGAGTAACATTAGGACTTACTACATAGTAGAAGTTTATGTGTGTGATGTTGCTGTAGCCGTCTCTGTTCAGGGCATAGTGAACATTGATTGTTCGCTGCTGGCCACAGCTGAGCTCCTCTGCCACTGGCTCAATTTTCAGGAAGCTGTTGGTCCATGAGTAGAAACGCTGGACAAGGAATGAGGCTTTGGGCTCATTATCAATCCCCCAGATAAAGTCTGCACATTCATCTGGTGCCTGTTTGACCTACAAAACAGAAAATCATTCATAAGGGATCAACAAAAAGAAAATGCAAGGCAGGTGAGAGGCAAAGTCATTTTTCCTGTAAAATATTCTGTTGGGAAGTTGATGTTTCGAGGCTGTTTAAGCCATGAGCAAGAGCTGGTGTGAAATATTTGTGTTTCATCAATGCAGACTGAGCAGCCTTCTGGACACCTTAAAGCATCCAGATGCTTGTGGCACATTGCAATAGGGGAATTATTTCAATTTCTTTCAGGCTTTGGACCAGTTACATAAACTTCTGGGATTTACTGTGAATTAAAATGGCATTGTTCTAAACTACACACTTTTCCTCAGCTCTTCTCATCACACCAGAATGAAGTCATGACAATACAAGACCATGTGATGATAACAGGCATGAGTTTGTGCCAGCAGAAATGCAAGGAAGCAGGCCGCAGCAGTGAAAGATGCTGGCATGCACCAAGGCTAGATGGGAAAGGCAGTGCAGTCTCTGAGGAAGGTCTCTAACACACAGAGTAAAGACAAGGAAGATGAGTGCAGAAAGAGCTTCTGAAGGGAGGGAAAAGCAGGGAGTAACTGAAGATCACTACAATCCAGAATGACAGCTGGGGTGGAGTCTGCCTCTTCTCAGGCATTGCTGTTTTCTCTTATGAGTTTCACACAGTTTGCAGATATTGCTTCTAAGCCATCTAGTCTATGAATCACTTATTAATTAATTAGACTGTAGCCTATGTTTACTTACTGTCAGCTTAAAACTGGGCTCAAAGAAGTTGGACGTGTCAATGGAAAAAACAGCAGCGCCATTGTTGTCGGTGGTATAGTTGGCCAGGTGATCTCCATTGAGCTCCAGCAGGACAGTGCTGTTGGCAACAGGCTCACCATTCACATTTGTCACAGTGATCTGGACACAACGAACAGCAAGGGATTCAGAAAAAACAAAGAACGACAACAGCAGAAGAAAAGCTCTGTTCACCCAAGGATGCTCACTTAAACACTGAGGACAAATGCAGGGAATATAAATCAAGACTGAAATGTATTGAAGAGGCAAATGCTCCTCAATATTTTGAGGGAGTGGGAGATCTGTGACAGGAAAATTCCCATCAGTGGGAATTTCCCATCAGTACAGAACAAACTACGCGTCACAAAGGGAGGAGGAATATCCATTGAAGAACATTGCTTAACACACCTAAAACAACCAGATGACTTCATGGCCACAGGCAACCTGTGGAGTTCAGTAGCAACTTTCCACTCCTACATATCTGGGCACATGCAGTGTCACCACTGCCTGTCAGGATGATGCTGTACAAGTCATTGTCCTTTTTGTGCCTGGGTTTTTCCAGCAAGTGTAGGTTGCTAAGAAGTGAGAATGTGCTCCAGCATCTATACTGCTTTAAGTAAACATCCCTAGGATTGTGTGATAAAACACAACAGGGTGAATTGTACCTTTAGTTTAGGCACAACTGTTCCTGAAGTATTTTCTGGAAGATTCCTCTTCCCCACTCATATGACCTTCCACTTACTCACTATTTAGGCATCCTCTGACTATAGCAGAAAAGAGACCCTTAAACTCCAGGTGTGATATAGTTTTCTTGTTTTTTCTAGGAGTATCAAGAGAACTATGCAGTCACTGTTACGCAGCTTTATCATGGTAAGCTGACAACACATTCAAGTGACAGCCATAAATGGGGCAATACAGAGATCATCATGCTGGACCTCAGGGATTTTGGGTCTAAATGTACCCTCTCATGTACCTACCTCACCATGGTAAGGAATTCCCCTCTTGTAATAGGAATCCATGTTCCTGAACAGCACTTGGTCATGTTCTTGGTTGACTGAAACATAGTCATAGGCCTTCATCTGGATACCTATGAGACACACCCAGTACAAAGAAGAGGAAACAAAAATCAGACACAGGCAGAAAGCTGTTCCGCTTGATAAAGCTGTATGGAGCGGTGATGTTCTGGAGGGAGAGCTACACAAAGGAAATCATGATTGCTGCCTGTTTACCACACAGATGGTGATCCAGGGGATTCCTCTCAGGAAGTTCCATGCATTAGCTTTAATCAGCTACTCCCAACCTCCGCTTGGTGTTACCTGTCCCATTTTCAGTGATGATGCTTTCTATGTTGAGGCTGGCATATGTCATGGCATAGCTGCGGTAAAGCTGGAATTTTTTGATGGAGATGACAGTGTTGAGGCAGCCATCCTTTCCCAGCTGAAAAAGCAGCACAAAGGGGAAAGTCCATTTTTCTTAAGGTTTGCAAAATTGCTGCTAAATATGTATTTGTGTGTCTTTGAAGATCTCCCAGTCTACCTTACATATCTCATTCACCAGCTCCTATCCCAGATGGGAGTTTCAGTATCATTTCCTCTAGCACCTGGAAGCTTCTCTCCTTATCCTCTCTAGTCTTCTCTATGCTCATGCTCCTTCTTAAACCCATCTTGCATGATGCCTGTGCTCTGTGACCACAGCACATTGAGTCTGAGGTAGAGACAAATTAATAATTCATTTAACATTAACTGTCCTCAGAGACTCCTAGTCTGAATCCTGCTGATTAGATTTGGTGAGAACACAGCCCCAGTGTTTTAGAAATTATTCCAAATGTAGAGTTTCATAAGCTTCCCTCCTTCCTACTGTTTCTTTCTGAGGCAAAAATCAGTCTTTTAGTGAGGTCATTGGTAAAAGTTATGTTCATGGTCTTTCAGCATTGCCTGTGAGATAGTGAGAAAAACCACACCATTGCGATTGTCTTTCTGGTGCTCCCTTGGAAATTTTTGAGGCCACCAAATACTGTGCTACATGTTGGGTAGTAAAGCTGACAGGGAAGAATGGACTTGTTATGTATCATACCAGTCCAGTGACAGCTTCACAGGCTTTTTTCTGGTTTTGTTTACACAGTGGACTGTAAAAGTGCTGCTGACACACAATAATTTGGGCATTCCCTTGCACTGGCTGGCCATAAGTGTACCTAGGAGAGGAAGAAACACAAGAATTCAATCATGTGGATTTAACATGAGACATGCAAAAGTTGCAGAGCAATGCAGACTCTAAATCCCTCCGGACTGCCCAGAGCACAGACAGAAGAGCAGCTGGGAATTATTATCAGCTAGCTGTAGTAGAATTCCCTTCTACTATTTTTAGGCCATTTCTGCCATTTCGTTAACACACACGCACACACACACGCCCCGCTTTACCATTGTTTTGGTGCAGTCATTCTTTAGGGCCTGAAGTTGGAAAGCGGTGCTGGACTCAGGATATCATTCCCTGCAGATTTTTCTCATTAGTACCTTACACAAAGCAGAACATATTGCAGGAAGACCCTATTCACACTTTTAGCTTCTGGCACCCTGCACTCTGGCAGCATCACAGCCAGCAATTTTAATGATAGACTCTCATTTTTCTGTAATAATAAAAAACAGCAGCTAGCAAGTAGGAAATGCTTGATTTGGACACAAACAAACTCTCCCAGTTTTAATTCTGCTGTGTAGCAGGACAAGAGTTATCCTATTTTATATCATGAAAGTCATAGTTAAAGGAATTGCTCTAAGCCACATTCTGATCCAGCAGCAGAATTTCTGCTTCCCAGCCCAGCACACCATCCAATGCCTATCCCATTTGTTGTGCACAACTGTGCTGTCTTCAGCTCTGATACTTACGAAGCACAAACGTTCATCCTGACTTCTTCATCAAAGAAAGAAATCGTCTTTGGCCCAGTGGTTTTCACTTCAAATTTTGGCAGCACTGAGAATGTAATTTGAATGTGAGTGATCAGCAATTGTATGCCATACGCAGGTATGTGTGTGAGACAGCAAAAAAACAGTTGGCAAAGACATTTTCACCGACATGCAAGAGGAAATGGCTCAAAGAAGAATCTAACTAGGAACTGGTTGTAGTATATTACAAGAGAAAAAATAATTTTCAGTGGTAAGACAAGATCTTTAAAATTAAATAATAATCATACTAATAATTGTAACAATCACAGCAAAAGCCATGATAAATCACTTTAATCTCTTTTCTTAAAGAAAAATGAGTAATTACAGTGTCTCAAATTAGTTAAGCCCTGGAGAACAGAAGTTATTGTGCAATTCAGTTGCAGTGAAGGAGAAAGGCAACAGATTGAGTGAAATAATAAAATCAAATAGATTACTGACACTGACCCTCTTCAACTTCTATTTTATCCCAGGTCACTAGCAATAATGACAGCTGGGAAATGCCTGTCTCTCATGCAGCAGCCCGCTCAAATCTCTCTATGTCTTTCTTCTACAGGCATGAAGCAGAGACTTCAAAGGACTTAAACTTTGCCCTAGTAGCTCTTATCTTGACCTAGGCAGAGCATCACTGCTAGCACAGGGTAGTTTATGAGCCTTTGCTTACCATATTCCTCCACTCTGAAGGACTGGTACTCTTTATCACCTGATTTCGTCTCCACAGTGATTTGGTAGGACCCCAGCATAGGCTCTGCGATCAGTGGAAAGGAGAGTTGGGTGATTCCATGGTTTGATGTCACCTCCAGCCACTGGAAGATCTTGTTTCGTTCTGGATCCTGGAGCATGGAAGAAAGAGATGGAGCAAAACCTTTATCGCCATTTCTTGCCTTCTTTCAAGGGCTGTCTCCTGACATTGGCTAAATGCATCACAGGCTGAGAGTGCTTTGGGGCTGATGACGTATGCTCTGACTTTCCATCCCTGCTTGTGGATTTAACAAACCTAAGTTTATGTTTAACTGGGAATTAGCTACACTGACAGACGGCCTCAAATCATTTGGAAAACAGTTCCTGACTGGGAAAAAGGTTGCGTATGGGACGCAGGCTGTGTACCTGTAACTTTTGTAGCGTAAATCTTTCTGACTCCTTCTGCCTTTGTAGAACAGGAATATTATGCTCTCAGAAAGTGCTTGGACGTGTAGTGATGTGAAAAGTGATAGAAGATGATTTATTGTTAGCCTGTGCCCATGAGAATGTGGCATTTCAGAAAGTCACTATTCTTATGCCTCATCTATGAGAATGAGGCTATTTCACCAGTTATTTACTGTGGTCCTCCCAAGGTAAGACTGGACAGAACACTCCTGTTTGAACTGTAATGAAAGACAGAGCAGCAACCCCACACCATCTCTGGCTAACAACTCCAGATCTTCTGATTTCTTCTCCTCTAGTGCTTGATAGTGGATATTGCTCCTCTTCAGTGTCAAATCCATTAGCTTTAAATGATGTGCTCCAAATGAGTCTTCCTCAGCTGTTGACTCTATGGGGAATGATGAAGCACAGTCTTTCCAAAGAAATTTGTGCTTTAATTTCATGTTGTATCTCTTACCTCAATGATGACTCTAGGATACTGGAGGAGGAGAGAAGGGAGAGGAAAAAAATTGTCAAAACATCAATAAACTAAGAGTGGAGGTTGATAAACACTAGAACATAAGAAAAGCTGTGAACAGCTTATTCTGGATAGAGAAGATTGGGCCAAGGAAACAATTTACAACTCATGCCTGTAATTAAAGAGATAATTTTAGGACGATAACTTGTTTGTGAATTTATGCTTTTTGCAAAAACACCCAGTCTTTTTCTATATATCTGGGCCCACAAAATCTGTGTGCTCTGAGAGATTTCCACAAGTGCTTTCAGAGCTTTTGCTTTCCATAATGGCAGGGAAATGATAGAGTGTGAAGGCAAGGAGTTACAACAAATATAGAAAATACAAAAAAATACTAAATACAAAAAATACCAGGAAGCATATTCCAGGCCCTTCTTATTCAATATCTAAGTGAGAGAGTTTCAGTGAACAGGTACCTCAAGAGGGTACTTGAAAAGCCTTGACAATCCTTCACACTTACCATCTCCTGAACAGGTCTGAACTGGCTGTCCAAAGTGACCACACGAAACATCACTGAAAAAGACACCGAACAAAAATGGATTACAGAATCATCAAGGTTGGAAGAAACCACCAGGATTGTCTAGTCCAACCATCCATCTGGCACCGCCATAATCATCCCCCAACCATATCTCCTAGTGTCACATGCAGATGTCTCTATCACTTACTTTATTAGCAGTGAGAAATCATTTTCAATACAGAGCTTTGCCCAGACATTTTGGGAAAACTAAAGAGTGCCCAGAGAACATGAAAGGAATTTACTATCTTAGCCAGTGAAAAAAGAAAACAAAAATAAATGTTAGCTGAAATATCTTCAATTATTACCCACTTGGGCTAAAGCAACCTCTGTAGTAAATGCAATTTACTACCTCCAGTCCTTCTTGAAGGACTCCATTCTTTGGACCATTTCCTAAAAAACCTGTTTATACGAACCAGTTCAATGAAAAAAAAATAGAGAAGGAAGAATTTGTCTTTCTTCTAAGTGTAGACTCTGTGCAGCAGTGAAGTATAATTATGGTAAAGAGATAGCTACCTCCACCACAGGTAGTACTGTTATTTAAATACTGTGATAGAATCAGCACTTCGAAATCAGCAGTTAAGGAGAAAGAGCTGTTGACAGGAAATGAGGTGCTTGCTTCATTTTTATATTAACTTTATTAGCTCCAAACTTGACCTATAATTTTCTGTATTTTTAAGGATACTTTTTATGTGACTGTCCTCAAGTAAGCCTGAGAGAACCTGCAATTAACTCAGTACAAACACATGAACTCTACTCCTTTTTGAAGTTTTATTAATTGGTTCTATTTTTCACTAACTTTGATGATCCTAAACTCAGGTGAGGTTTTTATTCCACAAGAGTAATTTTCTGTCATCCTAGTCCCACCCTTGCATTCAATTTCTCAGTTCTCTAGCTGACCCAAACCCTTCATCCACCTGTTTGTCCCGGCTTGTAGAGGGGTTTGTCCATCTGGATGAAGACAGCACCATCCACATTCTGAATTGCTACTGATCTTCTCTCAGCTAAGTCGACTGTGGTGCCTCTAGCAGAGAAGGAAATGAATGCCACGGGATCAGAAGTAGCAGGAGGAACCTGGAGGGAGCAAAATCCCAGAGGAAAAGTGGTAAATGAGACATGTTGAGGTTCCCTGTTGCTCAGGGATTTTGAGTAAGATACTACCAGCTGAGTCATAAATAACTTGTGCAAAGCCATGAGAAGCCCCACCTTTGTCAGTGAGATAATTTCTGGGAATTTCTGTTGTGTAAGTCCTATAATCTGTCACCAGGCAATAAAATTTGAAGCTGTGATTTGTCCTCTGCGTTTCCCTGCTTACATGCAGGTTGCCACATCCATATACCCTTAATTCAGAAGTGTTTTCTCCTGCTGCATTCTGGAAGACCTCACCTTGGGACTCTTTGTCTTGTGTGTACAGAGCTTGCAGAGTCACAGGAAAGGGAATAAGCTTGACTCATCTGGGTTCTCTTGCTTGATACTTAAACAGTTCCATAAAGAGCATGCAACTGTGATGATAAACTAAAGGTTTTTTCTATTCCCTCTGTGAATGGAGATGGAAAAGTCCTTCTCTAGCTTCCTCCTACCATCATATGTCTTTCTTTCTCCTATTTTGTCAGGCCTTTCCAACAGGTTTTTGTCAGGCCTTTCCAACAGGTTTTACATACTTTGTCTTCTTTCCCTCACTGACAAGGGGAGTTGCAATCAGAACTGTTTCCAGCTATGACATCCTCTTCAGTAGTTTCAGAAGAGAAAATACCTTGAACTCGCTGCACTTGAAGAAGTCATTCTCCATCATGGGTTCCTCAAAGAGGGTCTTTTGGACACTGCCATATTCTAGGACAACGCTCACAGACAGAGGCTCGCTGAGGTTGTGTAGCTGCACACAAGCAGTCTGTGGAGCGTCACTCCTCACAACCGATGGCACCAGCAGCACATACTGGCTGTAAGAGGGCAAGATCAGGTCAGAAAGTTCAGTCATGCAGGAAAGTCAGAGCAAATAGGAGAGGAAAATACCACAGAAGTGCCACAGGTGTGAAGGAAGACATAATCCAAAGGTTACTCAAACCAGTGCAAGGATTTCCATTTCTTTCAATGAGTTTGAAATAATATACTAGGTACAAATGTCAACTTTTCAATCCCTCACAATTCTTTCCGAGCTGAGGGATTGGCATCATTCTATTCAGTGTCTCACCCAGCATGATACTGCACCTCTCTATTCTAGGTATTTACAGAGCTCCAATTACTGAAGTGGCTAAAGCGTAGTTGCATTTGTCCTCCCATGACCTAGGTGTGTATTTAAACTTCTGCAGTCTCCCATAAGGAGACTATTATTTAACTTCTTCTTGAGATCAATGACAGAAATACTAGTTAATGGTTGCAACAATCTCCAAATTTCTTTTTCTCTGGATATCTCTCAGATAAGAACTAATAAAAGTCCATCCACTTAATGCACAAGAAGTGATAATGATTTTCCATTTTGCAGAAAATTCCAGGGAATGCCCAATTGAATCTGCATGCTGAATTCTGTTTCCATGCTTCTGTTACCCTGCTTCTCCCTCTGTTATTTTCTTTGTTCTTTTCTTCCACTGGAGTTTTTTATTTACACTTTGTCTCTCTGTAATTAGAGCAGCCTTCCTTCCCCAGGGTCTGCCTCTGAAAAGTATTCCTTCATATTTGCTATGTTTGTCTACAATTGTGTTGCTGTCCACCAGTTTGCTACCCAAACTACTCTTTCCAAATAATATATGAGTTGGTTTTGTAGCAAAACATGACTCACACAATCTTTTCTTTCTAATCTGCTCCTTTCCCTTCTTTTTCTCCCACAGCTTTGCCAGCTCACACTGCCCTTATTTTTTATTTTCACTTGCCCAGTTCAGGCTGCATGAAATTCAAAGACTAAAATTAAAAGTATTAAAATTAACAGTGTATTGGAGGAAGCTAAGCTGTCTTTCACTGTGTTTTCCTATAGAATTTTTGAGAAGAGTTTTTAAGCTCTAATATTGGTGTATTTTTGAAAACTGCAGCTGAAATCTTCTGCTTGTATCAAGCCATGGACACTGACAGTGCTAATATGAATTCTAATTGTACTGGATTTGCCATTCAGCATAGTCTTAGCCGCAGCCACTATCTGGCCTCTAGCACCTCCCTATAGCCCGTGTTCCCTCAGTGCTGCTGATGCATATCAATCCTAATTATTAGTATTACTTGTTAGTCTAGTCCTGAGTCACCTTCCCCCTTTACCCATGCACATGACATTTCAGCTACTGAAGTTCCAGGTTTCTATCATTCACACTAGATTGCATAGCAGTTTTATGAGGGAGAGCACCATTCCAAACCATCCTTCAATGTCATCTACTTCCAAGTCAACACATTTAAGGATCTATGTCTCAAATACCCTGTTTATTATAAAGCAGTGTCCCAGAAGAAAAAAAGCTGGTGGGAAATACAATAAAATATGTTATCATATAGACACAGAATGTGTGACCACTTACGTTTCAGAAGATACTATGGGAAACCAGTTCAAGGACAGAATACCAAGCAGAATCCTTGACCACATGTCTGTGCATGAAGATATAGAGAGACTGATCTCAAGCTGACAACCTGCCTCTGGTTTTTAAATTGGCCTGAAATGGTGCTCCTCCTCCATGGCTACAATCACACTCTGACAAAAGATATTTACATAAAATTTTCATATGTTCAGTTTCCTCCCTACTGTCTGTTCTTACACTCCTTGAACTCCCAAACAATAGCTTTGGAAAGCTCTCATATTTCACATAGTTTCGTGAGGTATTGCAAGCCAAACTGGTTCCTGCCTATATGATTGTTTCATTGAAGCTTACCTCTTTGATTATCATGTCACTGGCTGAAGATTCCTTAATGTTTCAACTTGTTAGTATTTGCCACTGCTTAAGCATTTCCTTATTCTACAAAGGTGTCCTATAGACACGTCACACAACAGAAATAACCACAACACAGTACCCTTGTGTGTCTGTGTGGGAGCCAGGACAGGTCAAAATACAGCATCAATACAAATACAGCAATTGCTGCACTCAGAATGGCACTCAAGGAAATTCCTAATAGTAATCCAAATTTCTTACTGCAGACACTAAGATTCAGCCAGGAATGATTTTGGCTAGTAGTCCACCATTTTTGCCAGTGGTCAGGACAAGTAAATTTCTAGGGAAAGGAATCTGATAGCATTACTTCATTTTTCACTCATCTGTCTGTCACTCTACTTTTTCCCCCTCATCCCTGCTCCACCCATTAAATGACTTGTAAGTCTGTTGGTGAATTTTAGTAAATCTGAGAAGAAGTTTCAGAATACTTAAGACATAGAATCTCAAAAGAGTTTAGATAGAAAGGAACTTCCTGGCATTATGTGGTCGAATCTCTCATTTTAAGCAGGGCTAGCTTCAAAGAAGTCATGTTTTGAGTATCTGGAGGAATGGAGAGTTCACATCATCTCTGGACATCTGCTCCCATGCTTAATGATCCATGCTGTGAACACTTCTTTTCTTTAAATCAGTATTTCCCATATTACAGCCTGTGTCCATTTTTTCTTGCCCTTTCACTGTGCACCTCCAGAAGGAATCTTTTTCTTCTCTATAATCCCACTTCACATTGTGGAAGACTGAAATTATGTCCCCTTTGTTTCTCCAGGCTGAATTAAAAGAGACTGTTTCTTTCTGTAGGTTTGTTCCAGTCCTGACCACCCCGGTATCCTTCCACTGGACTCCCTTCAGTCTATCAATGCCTTTTTTGTACTGGATGCAGGACTTCACTGTGGTCTCATAACTGCTAAATAAAGGGGAAGAATCATTTTCCTTGATGTGTTGGCTAAACTCTCAGTAATACTGCCAAGGAAACAAAATAATCTATAGAAACTGGGGGTCAGATTCACACTCTTACATAGGAAATGGAAAAAAGAGTCAATCTGAAACAAAGTAAGGTAGGCCAAACAACAACCGTCTGTAACTGCAACCCCAGGGAAGTAACAGGCACTTTCCTTTCCAACTTGTCTTCTCAACCAAACAGATGATGAATGGGAAGAGTATACTCTGAGTATACTCCAGAAGGAACATGAAAAGGAGCTGGGGGCACCAAAAAAGTCGTTGAGCAATGCAGAGAGGGCCTGAAGTTATTCAGTGGTAAAGGGTATGAGGAGGAAATGAGGACTACTATAGTAATGTGGTGTAGAAATTGATGCGTGTCTGTCAAAAGCCAGATTCCATCAATTTCAGCTTTAATGGTAAAATACATTCTTTCAACCCTGTAGCCAGTGATTCAGCCACACTGGGGTTATTCTTTCCATCAGCACAGCTGATGTTTAAAATTATGTATGTCTCACCAATTTACCTGCTCATCTTTCCTAAAACTTATCAGATGACCAAGCTGGGACATGAAGGGAACTGCCCCAGATGCCGCTGGAGTTATGGGAGCTGCTATTCCCACTGAGTTACTGGCATGAAATATGACACAAAGCTTCCCAGAATGACGTGGCCTTATGGTGACAATGTGGAGTGGCAGGCATGTGGTGTACTAAGAGGGCAGTCACACCATGAGGGAAGCTGCTTGCATTAGTTGAAATGATGATAGAAGACAGTTAAGAATGTGTCATAGATATTTGCAGCTTTGAAGTGCCTCGGACCCCATCTCTTACTTTAAAAAGGCACTAAGTAACAGGCAAAAAGGAATTAAGGAGAGAGGAGGAAACAGCAAATAACCCCAGGGTCCTGGTGCAAATTGCTACAGAAGCTCACCCTTTATTTATTTATTTATTTTAGCAGGAAGGTAAGAGGACTTTCTTGTTAACAATCAGACATGGAAAAGAAAAAGATAAAGCACTTGAAAAACTGAAACCCTAGAAGAAACTATGTTCAGAACAATTGAAAAGCACATGTTTCTCTGGAAACAAATTATTGAATTAATTGCTTTAGTGAAATTTAGTGATTCCAGAGGACTTCTTTGTATTGTAGCCATGTTGTGATAAGAACCACATCAGTACCAAGACAGGAATAATTCTTAAGATCCCAGTGCAAGGAGAAAACTATTCCAGGCGTCTTTGGTAGGAGGGGATAAAGAAGAAATTTTCAGTTGTATGATTAAGAAACTAGGAGCCAGAGAGGATAAATCTAGACGCACAAAGATCAGGATTTAATATGGCGAGAAATGAACCTTACACTAAGCAGCAATTACAAGAAAGACACACAGAAAATTCCTTGATACTAGAAATCTTAAACCAGTCTGTAGACTTGCTTTGTATTGGCATAGGAAAAGATATAACTGGATATCATAGTTTAGCTAGAAATTTGATGAAATGAGGAACAGTGTCAGCTTCAAGACCTAAGCAATGCAAAAACAGATGTATGCTTGGTTTTCAAAGTAGAATCGTGTCACATGCCTTTTGGACAGCAGAAAATCCACATGTCTTCAACTCACTCCGTCCAGACTTCAGAAGGTTACTGCATTAGCTCTCTGTTATTAAGAAATTTTATGTACGCATACTGCCCCCTCCCCATTTTTCTCTAGATGAGTCAAAGTGATGATTGGAGTTACATTGAAAACATGTTTTTCACAAGTTAATTTTCTTTCAAATAAAGTTGAATTTGCCGATTCATTTTATCAGATTACATGGACTTGCCTTCTTCTTCTCTTTCCAATTGGGCACACACACAGGCCAGAGCAATGTGAAGTTTTTCAACCAAAGCTGGGCCCATGCCCTTTCTGTGCATACTTCAAGTGTTTAGCATGTACCCTGCTCTAACAGCATTCTGTGAGGCTGTGACTAGTCACATCCAATACCCCAATTAGCTTGTGTAGGCGATGTCAAATACCCCTACGCCGTCCCAAAATGCCCAGCATATCTGTATGTGCAGAATCTAGGCACTAGATACAGCGGCAAATTAGAAAATAAAGCTATTGAAGAATATCCATCTGGCTTGCAGAATGCTGCATAGTCTGAATGTGGAGCTGAGACATTCAAATTCTTGGTCAATATGGGTCTAAGTCATGCCTGTTTTCCTTTTTGTCAGAGAACCAGCAGGAAGTTAATGAGAAACATGAGCGGCTTTTAGCAGTGAAGCCTTGGATTTTCCAGAAGAGCGAGTAATATATAATTACTACTTTCTGCTCTATGGCTTCAGTTTATATTTGCATAACACTGCACAGCAAGGACTGTAAGTACTTTCTAAGTCATGACTTCACCTGAGATGATGTACAGGCAGTCCGCCACACCCTGCACATTACAATACCTGTTTTATTGCCTGATTTCTTTATCTGAAAGAGGTGGATATGGGATCAGAGCCCTAGCTCCCATTTGACTTAGGCAAACACTTTCACAACAGTCCCAGGCTATTTACTAGTCTGTGATTTTCTCAGGAAATTATAATCTGATATATGCTTTCCCGCAACACATTTATCAAATGCACTGTGATGAAACATCTTGTTTTAAAAAGTCAACATATCTCTGAATAGTGTTGTGCATGTTTTGAAGTTTACATACCTTGGATAAATTTGCCCACACAGCCTTCTATTTTTCCAAGGCTTATCCTTTTCTGCAAGTTTTTAGGTTTGCAAGTGAAAGTATTTCTCAGAATGTTAGCTGGCAAGAGGCCATAGTGTGGTTGGTAGAGTATTCTGTATCATTTCATGTTGAATGGATGGAATATTTTTTTGATATTGCTCATTTTCTGTAGTAATAAAGATCAAGTAATGTTAAACACTGTAACACTGTTTTATTGAGAACAGCAAACCATAAACAATTCAGTACAGACTGTGAGTAAATTAACTGCTCATCTTTCAACACCATCTTTATTGAACATGTTTAATTCTACTTTTGAAAAATTAAGTATTACAGCCTCATTTGCCATGAAACACTTGAAATACCAACCATTTTTCTTTAACTATAAAGTAGTGTAATGTATACAGACATCCTTGAAAAATGCTTGCTGTGTCTAAATGATGAAAATAGGAGAGTGTAAACATAGCAGGGCAGGCTAAGAAAAAGAAAGTTTAAAAAAGACCAGGAAAGACAATTGAAACTAGTCATCAGTCTTTCTTCAGAAACAACAGAAATAGGAAGCCTGCCAGAGAATCCACAGGGCCATGTGATGAAAAGAATAGATGAGGTCAAGCAGAGTGCAGTAACAGTGAAAACAACCTGTTTTGTTATGTATTGGTTTAGTTAATCTAATTATTATTAAATATTACCATATTTAAATGAACAACTTGATATAAAAAATTATTTATCATAAAATGAAGTACCCAACAACCTACGAAGAAGGCAATTTTTATGTAGTAATGTAGTTTTATGTTGCTGATGCTCTGAATTAGCTCAGAATCTTGGAAGAAATGACATATGGATTCAGCTCTAAGATTTGATTGTTGAGACCTTTTCCATAAGAAACCATGAACATGTATTTCATTTGCTCACAAAGGACAAAACTGTGTGACAGTGAGCCTTTTAAAGAGTAAAAATAATTTTTACTCTGATACAAACAATGAATCTGTTTACTCCAGTTTCAGGTTCTGAATAACCTCCCACTCCTTGTAGTTAAAGGACCTCATCTGGGTTTTACATCTTTTTTTTTTTTAAAGAGAGCAGTACATGAGCCCTCACACCAGTCCACTCATACCCCTCCCATTTCATGGAATCCTTTTGTTTTGTCCTTTCAGGAACATCCAAACTGTCAGTCAAAGCAAGAGTTTGTAATCTTAGGAAACTGAGATTGGTATCTCAAAAACATTGCTGTTTTTACTTCACTGAGTTGACCCAGTTCTAAGCCCCTCAGTTCAGGAAGGACATTGAGGTGCTGAAGCATGCCCAGAGAAGGGCAGTGGAGCTGGTGAAAGGTCTACATGGTAAGTCCTATGAGGAGTGGCTGAGAGAGCTGGGGTTATTTAGCCTGGAGCAAAGGAGGCTCACAGGAGACCTCCTCATTCTCTATAGCTGCCTGAAAGAAGGTTGTAGCCAGGCGGGGGTTGGCCTCTTCTCCCAGGCAACCAGCAATGGGACGAGAGGAAACAGCCCCAAGTTGTGCCAGGGGAGATTCGGGCTGGACATCAGGAGGAATTTCGTCGTGGAAAGGGTTGTTAAACATTTGAATGGAATGTCCAGGGAAATGGTGGAGTCATCATCTCTGGAGGTGTTCCAGAAACAACTTGATGTGGCACTTTATGCTATTATCTAGTTGACAAGGTTGTGGCCAGTCAGACTCAATGATCTCAGAAGTGTTCTCCAGCCTTAATGATCCTATAATCCTTGCCAATAGACATTTCACAAGATCTACTCAGACTGAAGCTGTAATTGGTCCATGAGCCAGGAAAGATCTGCTCACTCTAGAGCATTAGCTAGAATTGAGTTGGAACAAGAACTTATGGGTATCTTTTCCTGAGCTGCAAGGTCCAAAGAAACAAAATGACAAGAGGACTACTCCATGCAGGTAACCAGGCATCTTGATCATGAAACTTCAAAGTGTAACCACTACAAAGACCAGATCATTTAATGGATAGCCTGAGAACTAGTTAACATGGTCTTATGTGCTGCCAGTTGTTCAGGAGAACTGGTAGTTCAAAAGAGATCTTGTATAAAGTGAGGTGATCCTTCTTTGTATGTTAAGACCTCATTTTTTCAGTCTTCTAAACAATGTGTAAGTAATGGTTCCAAGACAGGCCTCGCAACTCCAGGATTTCCATTTAGTACAAAGCATTTTTCAGGGATGTTATTTTATCTAATGAAGGCTTATAGGCTTTCTTCTGGTGATGTGAAACAACTGCCACATGCAGTTTCTAGCCACATGCACCTACTGTGCTGTCTGCTGTAATTCTGCAAGGGACAGCACTCGATTGAATTAATGTGCAGGCAACAAAATGCTGGAGAAGGCCTTAAGAATGACTCTTCAGGCAGCACAAAGAAGTCTTTTGTATTCCTCCTCATTTTTCTTAAGAGCCAGTCATTCTCCCAGTGAACAGGGACCAAAGGCTCTGCAGATCAAATCACTTTGTGTGCCCATCTCACTTTTTCCAACCAGTAAGATCACACTGCAGGTCATTCTCTTAAGGATCTTGCATTCTCTAGGAGAATCATTTTTGGTGGCACTAAGCCCTGACAGCTGTTGATGCCATTTGGGATCATGAGAGTGATCTGTGTATCTGTGTAGATCTGTGTGGTGCATTTAGGTGTATCTGTGGTGTATGTGTGCATATGCCTACTAGGAATAACAATCTCAGCCTCACTACTTGTTGCACCAGGAATTTCACCTCTGTTGGCTGACAAATTCTGCCCTCCTTAACACTCTTCTCACTGTGTCCTTTAAAAGACACGTTTAAGGACTCAAGCACAAGAAGAGGGCTTTGTCTTCTGTCTGATTAGGGAAGACATTTCAATGGAAGGGATGTTGAAGAAGACATGACCAGAGCTTGAAAACACGTTACATTATTTGCAGATTTCTTTTGTGTAAACTCATTATTCTGATCTTTTCCCAGGAGGAAAGAAAATGTGTCCCAGTCTGTCTCTATTAATCTTAGACATTTTTAAGCACTCCTAGCTGCTGAGAATACATGAAAAAAAAAAAAGTTCCATAAATTAACAAAAAATGCTTTGATATATAGAATTTGTGTTCAGTGTTCCTAGAGATCCTCACATGTAACTGCATGACTGAACATGGGGAGCCCTTACACTGAAGACCTTGTCTCTGGAGGCAGCATATTTCTAAACAGGGGCTTTACTATTTTGTAGCTAAGAAACACATCAAACATTTGCAGCAACAAGTGGAATAAGAGAATAAGTCTAAGTGTGGCCCAAATCTGCACGTTTTAATGTATCTTTACTTTTAGTAAAAGGGCCTTTAATGTATATACAAGACCCATTGCCTGCACTTAGACTAGAAATTGCTCTAATTTTCTGTGTGCCTGAAACTGAAAAGAACAGATGATCTCTTTCTCAAAGCAGTGAATACAGTTCAATCAATGCTAAAAGCAAATACTTTGAGCCACTGGAACTTAAAGAAAATTTGAATATCCCGAAAAGTGGACTGTTGTCACCTTCCATTCTACAGCCAGTCTTCCTGGTTACTGGTGCTGCAGTACAAGGAGTGTATTTCTACACACTCTTGTCAATGCCAGAGGTATGCTCACTAAAATCCTGGATTACAGTGCTGTGTTGCAGCCTTCTGACCCTTGTTCAGGCTCCACAAGAGCTAACAAAAATAGCAGTTCCTGAGTGAATACAATCCAGCTACATAGCTCAGGACTCTCTCGCACAGATGGGAACAAGATCCTCCAACCACAGACCAAAGCAGAGCTGTTTTGGAGATGGTTCTGCAGTAAAGTCTTCTCCAGGCCTAGTGAACCACACTAACCAGGTGTGCAGGAATAGTATCATCTTGGGATTATAGTCTCAGGATGATTACCCAGTAATTAATGAGCAGTCATGCACAGCCTTCAAAATGTCCCTAGCCATCCCCAGGCTGTCAGGAATCGGGAGTGGTGGCCATGGGTGTGGTGCAAAGTGAACAGACAAGCAAAGATAAACTAAATGCACGCAGAACTGCCAAGGCTAAAAGCTGCTGTTAGCCCTCAGTCTCCCTTGACATCCCCATCTGAAGCCACCAAACCAGAGTTCTGTCTCTGCTCTAACACCTAACTACAGAGGTGACCACAGCCAGCAAGAAAAAGGCCAGCTGCCATCTAAGGCTTACACAAAAGAAGCAGTCAGCACTGAGAGCCATTGCTACTGACAGCCTATTTCCCAGTCCCAGACCAGAGCTTTGTCTTTAACACCTAATCATCACTATTACCTGAGCCTGCTGAAAGGCTACTAAGTCAAGGTGAAGAACCTAAATGCACCATGACACTCTGCAACTCTCCCCAAGTACAGATCCCAAATTGAAAATATCCTGTGAGTGCTCCCACAGAAAGGTGCCAGAAGGGTCTTACTGGCTTTTGCTTTTTCCCCTGCAGCTTCTCAGCAGCACCACCAACACTACAGGCTATATGCTTGCCTGGCCAACTACATGTACAATCACACTC
The DNA here is from genome assembly GCA_013398075.1 of Notiomystis cincta. Lineage (NCBI taxonomy): Eukaryota > Metazoa > Chordata > Aves > Passeriformes > Notiomystidae > Notiomystis > Notiomystis cincta. The sequence goes on from VZRX01020822.1 coordinate 109,381, forward strand.
TCTGACTTCAACAGAGACAGAGCTCCAAAACTGAAAATGCCTGGTGACTGTTCCAACACAAAAGGTGACAGAACAAAAAGTTGTTCCTGGCCTTATCCTTCCCCATGTAGCCTTTCAGCCGTGCATCCAGGTGGGAATATGAACTTGCCTAGGCAGCTAAATGCCTCACCACACCAAATAAGGTCAGATACTCAAAACACCTGGTGATGACTCCAACACAATAGGTGACAGATCAGAAAGGTGTTGCTGGCCTTCACCTTCCTGCTGGAGCCTGCTCTTTCCCTGTGCATCCCACAAACTGCAGCACCAACACTCACTGGAGCTATGCACTTGCCTTCCTAATTGAAGTGTACAGTCACATTTTTTTCACTGTTTCAAACAGCTCGTGGTACTGGGTGAGTTCACCTGGGATCTTAGCCTGTGCTGGTAGTGCAGTTCACCAACAATTATAGCAGTTTACAGGCTGCAATAGAAGAGTGAAGGCCAGCAAGAGTTTTCTGTCCTGGCACCTTTTGTGTGGGAGCAATCCATGAATGTTTACAGTTTTCAAGCTTAGTTGCTAGCTGTTTAAAAAAACTAGGATTGCACATTTAAGTGAGAAGGAAAGCACATAGCCCCACTGTTTCTGGTGTAGTTTCCAGCCTGCATGAGGAAAGAAAAAGCAAGCAACAGCTTCCTGGCCTGGCACCTTTTCTGTGGGAGCAGTCACTGGACATTTTCAATTCGGGAGCTGCAATCTGACACGAGTAAAATAATGTTATATCCATTGAGGTGGGAAGGAGAGCACATAGTCCCAGAGTTGGTGGAGCAGTTTATAGGCTGCGATGGGAAAGTGAAGGTCAGCACTGCATTCTTCCCGGACGTTTTCTGCGGGAGCAAGGCATGATGCGCTCGGTTTCAGAGCTGCCTTTGGGGTCCGTGAGGGAACATCACGGTACATGTTTGGCAAGTGCCTTGCCCCATCTAGTGGTTACATTGAGCGGCGCCGAGGGGACTGTAAAAGCCAGCAGCAGCTTTCCTTCCTGCCACGTTTCGTGGGGCTGCGCGGTAGGTCCTGAACACAGAAGCAGCAGAGGCACCAGTGACACCTAGGAGCAAAGCCAGGGTTTCCATTCCCATTCAAGCAGCTACCATATCTGCTAGGACAGCATCGGTAGCTGTACAAGACCTTAGAGTGTCTTTCAGTACCTAAAAGGGACATTCAAGAAGGCTGAAGAGAGACTTCACAAGGGCAAATAGTGATGGGACAAGCGGAAATGGTCTTAAGCTGAAGGAGGGTATGTGTAGATTATATTACACTCCTCTCCTGCCCTAAACCTTCCCACTGAAGCTTTTTGGAAAATTCTGCCAAAATTTGGTGTAAATTAAGAGATGAACAAAATTATTTTGTCTGGTGCTTAAAGTTATTGATAATACTAGTTTTCCCATTTAAGTTCCTGCAGTACATAATCATAGAATCAGAATCACAGAATGGTTTGGGTTGGAAGGGACACAAAAGATGATCTAGTTCCAAGCCCCTTGCCTTTGGTATGTAGCATACCACCCACTAGAACAGGCTGCTCAAACCCCTGTCCAACCTGGCCTTAAACACTTCCAGGGATGAAACAGACACAGTTTCTCTGAGAGACACATGCCAGTGCCTCACCATCCTTGCAGGAAAGAATTTCTTCCTAATACCTAATCTAAACCTTCCCTCTGTCAGTCTGAAGCTGATGCCCCTTGTCCTGTCACTTCATGTCCTTGTGAAAACCCCCATTCCCGCTCTCTTGAAGTCTCTTTAGCTACTCAAAAGGGCTCTAAGGTCTCCCTGGAGCCTTCTCCAGGCTGAACAACCCGTTTTCTCAGTCTGCCTCTATAACAGAGGTGCTCCAGCCCTCTGATCATCTTTATGCCCTCCTCTGAGCTCACTCCAGCAGGTCCACATCCTCCTCCTGATGGGGACACCAGAACTGAACAGTTCAGTTTTATGTGGTTTTTAGAGTATCACATCCTCTTGTGCAGTTCAGACCAAGGTAAGTCCTTCCCAGGATCTATGATGGATAGTTCAGAACAACCTCTCTTTTCAAATCTCCTGTCTTTTACAAAGTATTTATTTACAGATACATTATAAATTGATCCTATCACAGACTGATGTGGTCTCCCTGACAGTGTCAAGAACTATTCTTTTGTTTCCTCTTTCTGAGTGTACCTCTGTATTTCTAACAAATGAGCTATTGTAATTCACACAACTCAGGTTTATTCAGCACACTGTCAGACCTGAGTGCTGTCAGACTTGTTTATTGTTTTATGTCCTTTCAGGCCTTTTATAGGAAGACACAAAAGGCCTCTCTTTCAGTGCATACACCTCTCATACCAACAAAGTGCTGAGTAACACTGCCATCCTTCCTCTGTGTGATGGTTTGTTAAATAAAACTCATGTCTTGCTCTTGTTTCAGAAGAATTGGTTTTACCTCCATAGATGAAGGATACCCAGACAAGCTGACACATTTCTATAATACGTTCAACACTAAAATATGCTCGTTTGCATGGCATTTCTCAAATTTGAGTCAGCAGAAAATCAACAAAAAAGTCATTGGTAAAGAAAAGTGTTTTTATATAGTCTCAACATTTTTCCTGCTAGTCAAGGGTTCACTCTGTTTGAGTAAATGCTTCTAAGGAATTTCAGTAATCACTTCAGCTGTGCAAATCTTTTGAGTATTGATCTTTCAAGAAAGAGGCAGTGTTGAGACAAAACAAAGATTTATTTTTCAGGGGGTCTACAGGTCCTTTCCTGAAGCTTACAGAAGATTTGTGCAGCTCCTTGAGTTAACATGGAAACACACTCCTCATCCCCTGAACAAGTCCTCCCACCACTTGCAGTGGTGACCTTTGAAAAGTAGCAGCACATCTCTGCTGACCTTTACTGAAATGCTGCTTGCTGTCGAGCCATCATCACCATGCATGTTCTTATTCTTGGTGTACCTCAGCTGCGCTGGGAGATGCTCGTGCTCGAATCTCTCCTCCTCCACTGCTCATGTCAAAGTGGAGTTGTGCTCTTGCATACCAAGAACGTGCATGAGCCAAGCACCAGAGCTCAGCTGACCAGTGGTAACTTCTTAACCACCCTCTGGAATATATATAACTGTTTGCCCAAGGGCTTTCATTTAGTTTTTGACTCCCTGTGCTAGTGATAGTATTCATGCACTTATTTAATTTTGTGTGCACAAGTGTCTGATGTCAATTAGCCCATTCTGATAAATGAAGTGTAGAACATACGTAAATGTTTGCAGGAAGAAAGATTAGATCCTGTTTATATCTTTCATATCTCTAAAGGAAAATAAACTATTGCTTTGTAAATCAGTCTCTATGAAAAAACTTGTCACATCATTTTGCAATTCTGCAACAATATTGCTGCTGCGGTGGCAAGAGGACACAGTCTGAGTGCTTGAGCCGATCAGTCCTATGTAAAATTCGTTCTACAACATTTAAAACTGGGTCAAAAATGTCCAGTGAGGACAAAGTGTCCAAAGTTCAGACATTGGGGAAAACTTTTGTGACATTCTAATTAAAACTTAACAATACCAGAATTTTACCATTGCATTTGGATTTTAGCTTGTTAGAAAAATACATGTCAAGTTGCCAGCATGTAGTGTAAAGATAATATGTCATCAGATGTTGACATGAGGTGGAATAAGGGTTATATTTCTTTTTGAACTATACTGAAGTGCTCTCTCTAGAAATGGCTGGAATTTGTCATGTAAGATGTACCATACACCTGAAACTATGGTCGCCCATTTTCTGATAAGACTGATCTCTTTCACCCCTGCTCCTTTTTGAGAGGCACATTTAGCATAATGTGAAGGATAGAGAAAGAAGTAGTTTGCTGTATTAATCACTGATTTGGCATTTTGGTGAATAGGTCAGGGGTTCAAATTCTTTTCTACATAAGGGGAAGAAATCTTTGCCTTCTCCAAAGACTAATTGTATGAATTGCTTTGACTTTTATGTGCTGCACTCGTTTATCCATTCAACTTCATTGTAACAATATGGTAGAAGGTGATCTTCAATTGATTTTTAAATTCCTTCTATCTTAAAATTAAAATAAAATTGCTTTCATCTCACTAGTTTATTAACTACTGTCTGTCAAAGTCAGATCATAACTATTCTCATTGTTAGGAATTTTCATTTTGATGGAGGGCATACCTGGAATTTCTCACCTGGTGCAGCTTGAAGAAGCCCACTGATTTATAGTCACGTAATATTCTGGAGAATGTGTCATCTTCGGTCCTTCATCATCATCCTGTCCTCAAACCTTCCACCTACTCAGTGCTAATCATCTTCTTGCTTAAACATCTGGTCTCTAGACAACCAAAAATTGCACTGAAATATAAACTGTGAGGTTGCTCTTCAGCCTCTCACATTATCACTCAATAATAGATATCAGAGAGGTTTTACTTTGAATAAATATTGTTTGCATTGTAATGCCTTTGGAAATCTTCGTCCTTTGCCAGAACAGGGGAGATATCCAGCTTCAAAATCAAAACTGTAAATATTTGAGAATAAATTGCTAGATGTGCTTTCTATTTGAACCATAATGGTGAGATTTGCCAGATTAAACATAAACATATTCGATAGTGATATTTGTTTCTTGAGCTCACTTTTTTTCTGTTGGAGAAAAAGAGGCACTTTCAGAGACTGATTGTAAAGGATTGTGAGCCAGCAATTGATCTTTAGTCCATACAATATTACGGAGATACAGACTGGGAAGATCTGGAAGAGGTTACCTGAGCCCCCATTCAGTCTCCTAGGATGAATCAGGCACTCCTGGATCTTCCTTTGAGAAAGTTTGTCTGCGCTGTTACTAATGAAAGGGAAAGATCAGGTGCTGTGTTGACTTTAGTAGGAAAGACATGCAAAGATGGCTTAATCCCTCAATAACTGATGATTCTTTGTATCTGACATTTCATTTCAGCTTCTGAAAAGTTATGTACCTGCTTTAAGTTGTTCCACTCTTGGCCACGGAGAGAGAAAACTATCGCTGAAGAACATATTTTCTGCCCCATTTCTTAGTGATGTGATGACTCTGGAGGTACCTCTGTCTCTATTGGTTATAGACCAACACCTCAGATTATCTGCCCAGTTTTTAAGCATGATGGACTGAGATGGAATTAATCTGAGCATTACCAGGCCAGAACTCAGAGCCCATATCTGAAAAAAGATTTTCATAAGATGACCCTGAAAGTGATCAGATTCCAGACTTAATTTGTGACAGGTGAAAAAGAAAAAGAAAAAGAAAAAGAAAAAGAAAAAGAAAAAGAAAAAGAAAAAGAAAAAGAAAAAGAAAAAGAAAAAGAAAAAGAAAAAGAAAAAGAAAAAGAAAAAGAAAAAGAAAAAGAAAAAGAAAAAGAAAAAGAAAAAGAAAGTAGCCTCTATCAAAATAAAGACTTAAAATGTGTTTTCTGAACAATGTGAGCCCATTGTAGTTTAGGTGGAAGAGATTATTTATATGTAAGGAAAAATGTCTGCCAGTGACAATCTAAGATCAGATCCTCTTAAGTGGTTAATTTGATTCAAAAGTGACACAAAAATTCTTGCAAGGTAGAGACCAAATAGGAAGAGCTAAATGACCAGATCATCAGTTTTCTCTCCCATCTGATATTATCATTTTTCCATCAGAGCCTGATGGATAAAGTGCATCTTAACAATTCAGCACTCTACTCTGATGGAAAAAGGAAGAGTTTTTCTGTCATTTGCAGTGTACACCAGGATATTATCTTGACTCCCAGGATTGTAAATGCTGCTGTCATATCACAGCTTTAATGGGCACTTAAAGGGACTACTTGGGTAAACCGAATTCTGTGTTTGAAAGGCCCTGCTGAGTTCTGGTTATGTCACTAACTACGCAATGTGCATAAGAAGGTAAATATTGTGGAAAGGAATAAGAGAACAACCATTGTCTAAATAAGGGAATTGCTTAGGTGTCTAAAGCAGGATTTCAGAGGACTGATTGTTCAGCATTACATTATTATGCAATTCCTATATATCATTAACAGTCTCACTTTGTAATCTGCATACTTTTCTAATACAAGATTCCTGTGATGATAATCCATTTTATTATGCTTGGTGATTTTTCTAATTACCAGAGCCAGTGCATCATTATTTTTGCTGTTATTACACTCATTAATGATCTGTGAAGGTTTTTTCCTTCTGGATGTTTTTCCTAGCACAACACAACACAGTGCTGTAATGGGAAGTATTATTTTGAGAACCAAACTAATTTTCCTGATAACTGTTTCCTGATAATTTCCCATGTTCTGTTGATGCCCAGACACAAGTTTGTAATCTCTCTTGGTGTCAGAAGGCTGTCTACATGTTCTGGAAATGCTCACACTGAACAAGTTCTCCAATAGCAGTGGTGCAGTGATTTATACTAGATCCTTTTAAGACAGATTCTTGGTGTTCTTAATGTGCTCAATCAGTTCTACTTGAACTTAGATGAGTCTCAGGTCATCTTCAAATCTCAAGCAATGCGTTAGAAGTAAATGAAACACTTCAAGTGTAAAATGGTGCATCTTGAGACTGGAATACTAAAACTAGAATGTAATAAGTCTGAATTAATTCAGGAAGATATCTGCTACGTGTCAAAACTGGGAACAGACATTTCCAAGCACAGACTATAAGAGAAAAGAGATTATAAGGTACAATGAGCATGGGTTTTACATTGTTTATAAGAAAACAAATCCAGTGTTTTGCATATCTTCTTTATGAAAGAAACACAAACCAAGTTTGGAAGCACAGATCTGCTCTCTGTACAGTCTTTGAAATGTAGATCAAAGTTGTCTGCACCATGGAGGCGTCAGTCAGCTCTGTTCTGCCTATGTTTCTTGAAGGCATCTGCTTTGTATCTCATTGGGACTACTGCAAAATTGTTTTCTGCTATAAATTTTCAGTGACTTTTTTTCCCCTGAAAATGAAAGACATAAGTGGCACCTTACTAGCAAACCAATAATTCCTGGGTCTGCTCTGAAGGATGTGTGCTGCTCTGAAGGATGACTGCTTCTGTCTAGAATAGAGCCGGTGGAGCTGTGGTTGATAAAGATTAATCTCATCACACAAACCAGAAACTAAGCAGGTAAGTTATATTAACTTAAAATGAAATTTTTAAAGCCATTTTCTGTTGAGGTGGTCAAAAAAACCAGATGGGTTGAACTGTACAATTTGATCTATTTAGATCAGAAATCAGCAGAAACCCTTTGGAGGATTACGTGCCATTCATGAAATGGAAGATTTGGAACTCGATATCAATCCCAGGGAAAAAGAATATTCCTGGAATAGAGAACAATGATTCAAATACCTCTAAGTCACTTCTAGTGAACAAAGCCCCACTCCAGAGTTTCAGCTGTGTCCTCAGTGCTCTGTGTAATTTACTGTGCTGAGTAGGGTGGAGGACACAGGAAGCACCACAATCTCTTCCCCATCAGTTCACCATGGTTAAGAGGTTTATGGGTTAAGTGCCTCTGGAATACAAGTACAGATCCAAGGTTTAAATATTATTTTGGACACAGAAACCTGTTTTTCCTTCATAAGCCTCCTTCAGAGAGCTGTTCTTCAGGATCATTCTTCTTCTCCCCCTGGTGAGCACAGCAGTCTGAGCTCATGCTTGGAGATGAGAGACGGAAATCAAGATTCTGTGTCCACCTTCCTGTGCCCTTCTTTTGCATGGGATCTGGATCCCTGGGCCAGGCTGCTCCATGACAGCACCTCCATCAGCAGCATCTGGAAAGCTGTCACATGAGTCATCATCAGTCATCAGTGATATCAGCAGCTTCATGTTGGTTTCCTATAGTTATTCATGCAAATTTTCATGTTGAGATTTGGCAGGACATAGAGCCCAGGTGCAGCCATAATTTCAAGGCAACCTGATGTGGATTTTTTTAAAAAACAATAAAGTCTCTTCAGTGTTGTTAGAGTCATGTGTCTGTGCAGTGAGGCTTCTCAAGTCCACAGGCTGTGTGATCAAAGCCCCATTCTGCTTTCTCTTGTCTCAGCTGAGTGGGATAATGCACAGTGACCTTTCCCTTGATTTTGCTGAATGACAGATATGTGAAGCCACGTAAGTGGTTCTGGGATCACGTTGTGTTAAGTCAGTAGGACTGAGGCTGTTATTTCTCCTTATCTCCATGGTAACCCCTCACAAGCTGATATTTTACCCACATGCAAATGCTTAACAAAGAGCACATGCAATTAAATGGTATAGGATGTTATGTTAACAAACCTCCTATACAATCAATAACCGTGGTTGTTCCACCGTAAACTACACTCCACAGTTTGCGTTCAGACTGATAAGCTTTTGAAATCTTTTAAAACTGTAATTTTCTTTCTCAGGTGAAATGGGCTAAAAATATCCATCTGTTTCCCCTGGTTCCCAGAGCAGCTTGTCAACACACTGGAGGAGAGGGATGTCATCCAAAGGTACCTTGTCACACCGAAGAGGTGGAGCTTTGTGAGCCTTGTGAAGTTCAACAAGGCCAAGTGCAAGGTCCTGGGCCTGGGTGGGGGCAATTCCACAGCACAAACACAGGCTAGGTAGAGAACGGATTGAGGGCAGCCCTGAGGAGAAGGACTTGGTGGCACCCATGAACAAGAAGCACAACATGAGCCAGCAATATGCATTCATAACCCAGAAAACCAAGAACATCCTGGTCTGCATCCAAAGCAGTGTGGCCAGCAAGGCAAGGGAGGGGATTCTGCACCTCTACTCTGCCCTCACAAGACCTCATCTGGAATGCTGCATCCAGCTTGGGGCTCCCAACACAAGGATGTGAACATGCTGAAGCAAGTCCAGAGGAGGGCATGAAGGTGTTCTGAGGGCTGGAGCATCTCTGCTACAAAAACAGAAAGCTGGAGTTTCTCAGCCTGGTGAAGGGAAGTCTCTGGGGAGACCTTAAAGCTCCTTCCAGTGCCTAGAGAGGCTGCAAGAGACTTGGAAATGGACTTTTGACAAAGGCATGGAGTGACAGGACAAGGGTAATCACTTCATACTGAAAGACTGAAGGTTTAGATTAGAAATTAAAAAGAAATTCTTTCCTGTGAAGGTGGTGAGGCACTGGCAGTTGTCTCTCAGAGAAGCTGTGTCTGTTCCATCCCTGGAAGTGTTTAAGGACAAGTTGGATGGGGTTTTGAATAACCTGGTCTAGTGGAAGGTGTTGAAACTAGATTTGTCTTTAAGGTCTCTTTCAACCCAAAACATTCTATGATGTATTGAGTGCCTTCAGAGATCTTAAGTAAATATCGTGTATGTACAAGCATTGTTCTTCCTCCTTCTGCATCAATAGTGTTATATTGTCTGGTTTAAATTTGTGGTTCCCTTTGTGCTCCTTTAGCTTCCTCAAGGGGTTCTCAGATTTCCCGTCTGTCTTGGCATTGGTGCCCTGGCTGTACTCTTGCCACCCTCTGCCAACCAAAACCCCACATGGCCCTTTTTTGGTTATGCCATCAGTTAACCTTATCATGAAAAGCAAGCTCTTCAACAAGCAGAACCTTTCAAACTCAGGATGTCAGGTAACTGCTAGTTGTATGTATTGGTTAGTCTTTATTTCTCTGACGTTAATTATAGATTGCTGTTTATTTCTACTGGCCTGGCTAAAGCTGCCAGTTTTCAGAAACTGAAGGTCTGAAAACAGTATAAGCAATAAAAACAATACAGGGAAATGGGAAATTGACTGTGACTCACAGCTTCTACATTTAGTTTCCACCTACTCTGCTACACTCAATTAACTCCTCCAAGGCTCAGTTTCAATACTCTACAAGAGCCCAGTAGTGACAAAGGCATATGATGATTTGGGCAACCTTAGAAGAAAGGGGCTTAGATATTCAGACACTGATAATTAATTTAAACACTATAAAGAATTGAAAAATGTTGATTAGTTGTTGATTTCTATTCCTACCTAGTGATGACAGCTACTTGCTCTTCTCCAGACATCTGCCCTCCCAGCAATAAGATTAATGTGAACTGTGATTCAAGCCAGAATTTGTGGGAAAACTTAAGAACAGAGATCCTTCTATCTCTGCAGTGAGAGCCACCCGAATGGGAAGCAAAGACACAGGAGAGAGGAAGCTATGCCAGAAGGAGAGATGTTTAGCTTGCCTTGCAATCACTGCCAATAAATGGGTAGAGAAAAAAATGGTGACAACAGAAAAAAGAATAAACAAAATGTCCTGTGCCCTATATCCACATGCAGCCCAGTCTGTACTATGTGGAACTTTTCAAATAGAGGCTGAAGACCTAAAACTACCCCAGGAAAAGAAAGTCTCCTACTTTACATGATCTCTACCTCCACTCCAGCCAATTTCTCATGCTCATTTGAGTATTTTTGAAGCCATCCCAAAAGGGACAATCCTCCCACTGTGAGAAAAATGTAGTATTTGGCTTGGTAAATTGACTTTTGCAGCTGATAATCAGGGAACTACTTATCTGTTAACTATCCCAACCAGGAGCAGGCAGCCAAAGATTCTGCATCAGTTATATTGCTGAATCAGCCAAAAAAACCCTCCTCTGTGCTGCTCTATGGCTCCTTTTCATCCCTCCCAGCCTAACTTCCCTCTCCAATACAGAGAGAGAAAGGGCTGTGGGGCTGCTTAAGCCTTTCCCATCTATCTCTGCGCTTTGCTTGAGTGTAACCACAATATTGCAGAGAGACCAAAAAGCCTGGTGAGGCCTGGGTCACTCTTCCTTACTGGGAAGGAATGGACTGCAGCTAACGCAGTCCTTAGGCTGCAAAATTAGTTTCATCCTTACTTGCTTTTTCATCCCCAGGCACCAAATATAGTCTTCCCTGGAGCATTGCTATCCTGCAAGAACCACAGCTTTCTCCAGAACCCCAAAGGGAAGTGGGGCTGCTTGTGTTGACTAATCATGGGTGGTATATGGCAAGTCCTTATCCCTCACACCCCAGCTGCCCATCAGCCCAGCTGCCCATCAGCCCAGCTGTCCTGGTTTTGTCATGTTAGCAGCAATCTTTGGACCATTTTGCAAACCATGTATTGCGAGACATGCTAGCACAGTGTGCTGCCCTTTCAGGGGCAGCTTCCATACACTGGATAAAGGCAGCACTGGCCATCAGAGCAGTCTATCTGTCTACTGGGTCACCAGTGCCAGCCCAAGGGGACCAAGAGTTTGTATAGCTAATTCCTAATTTTATGGAGTGGAGTGCTTGTCCCGGTTTTGGACAGGTA